>JADNYI010000095.1:0-162997 GCA_015501065.1 Infundibulicybe gibba | reverse complement strand
CTCGCCACCAGCAGACGCAGTGCCAAAGCTGCGACGACTGCCCCGCACAGAGTCAGAAACGGTTGTGAAGTGTATTGATCCATGTGGGCGAAAGACTCTATCAGTTCAGGTCGTCTGGCTTGATATACCCCCCCAAAATACGCATGTGTGTCGGGTCTCCCCCAGGTTCAGAATAGTGACCCCGGGTCGACCAAATGGAGAAAAAACGGCCCAATAGAACCCGCTTTGTAGTACAATCAGCCAATCACAATTCACCATTGGTTGAAAATACCCCGGACACCCAACAAGATTAATCGAGTTCTATCTTTTGATGAAATGGGATTCTGCCCGGGGCCGACCCTCGTAACGGGCAGATGGCTATCCCACCGTTCCGTTCGGAGGCAACGGCAAAGGTGTTAGGTTGAGATCATGATCGTTATGGCGTGGGCTAATGCCACTAAGCGATTTTGAGTGCCCACGATGAACTGTCGATATCTTCACTGCATAGAAAACGCTCTGGATACCGGGCCCCAACTCGAAGAGGAGCACAGCTATAATTAGAACGCTGGGCCCATCACCGCCCCCAACTACCCCAGGTGCATCGGAACAACCTCTCATCCATGCCGAATCACTTGGATCATTATCAGACTGCGCGCACGCCGTAAATACTGGCGGGTGACCGACACGACCCCCTATAGATAACGCTCCGACCCATACCTGTATCGGGGTGATTAGTTAACACTCTTGGCCTTAGGATTACTACGTAATTCGTATTTCACCTGCCAGGTAAATTATGTAAGTCTGACGGCCATGATAGCTTGCCTACCTGGGGCCGGAGATCCCACTGACACCCTCTTCCACACCTAGTATGGATATTCCGGTGTACATGAAGCACAGGGGTTCATCGTTCATCATTTCAATTTCAAAATTCATCTCACGTAATTCTTGACTCTAGCTCGCGTCGATAGCCAGTCGCGAGCGCCGATAACAAGTTAAAACGTTAAAGGCCAGAAGAGAAAAAAGTAGCATGTGTCCATGTTTGGTACTCACGCCTTTGCACCCGCTGCTATTACGTCATCTGCAGCTTGTCCCTTCAATTCCCCCTCGGGATGCGGTGGACAGCCTTCTTACGCAGTGACTACTAGCTCACACAATCCACTACCAAAATTATCCCTTTAGGTACTGGAGTATTCAACTTGGAACAGCCACGGTAGGGAATTATCAAGGGATGACAGCATGCCAGACCGCCAGCGGCGATAGCGGTACCCTCTCCTTCACAAAGAGCGGGCGTAAGCCAGACAACTTGCGCAATAACGAATAATGAATACTTTTTCTTTATTTCATTTAATTGATCATCTCCTCCGAGTCTCTCCCTCAGGGGTGTTACAAACACACGTTCCACCGAGGGCTCCACGGCAGTAGTCTTTGGAAGAAGAAGGCTGGGGGTTCCCTAAACGGCCCCCAGAAAATACTACATAATTATGACTTTCGGACCCCTCCTGTCCCGCGGATTTGAGTGGAATCCGCTTCACTTATCACTATCACTACCTCACCGGAAGTGGTGGCACTAATGGCGGCGGAAAGCACAGGGTCAACCATGATACCACCTGTTGGTAACTAACTCGTAATTACGCCAGGTCGAAACGGTAGTTGACCTTGATTTGGGCCAGCCTCAAGGGGATTGTTTTTATACACACGAATAGACTATCGATACGGATGTGGTTGGTCGCAGATCCGCATCTGGCGTTATAGGTGCATACGGAATTATCAATCTCAAAGGTCCATCTGGGCCGCAGCGATGACGCTAGCCGCATGCGCCCTAGGCGTGATCGAATACTTGAATGGCATTATTTCCCTAAATAGCTATCAATAAAACACGCAGCGGGAATACAAAACGCACGCACCGAAGAATGTTGGAATTGAATTTCAGCTCTGGCAGAATATCCCTCCCTGAGTCGTCTTTCGCGAGCTTCATATCAAATGTAGCAAGTATGCTGCCATGGAGAGGAACCCATTGTGTCCGCGTAGTGCATCCCGCTGCAGATGCTGCAGATGACTCGTTAGTGCTGTCCATATCCAACAACAAGAATGGCTCACCGACGCCCGAACCCAAAGGTATACGCAATAGGGTCGAGTGGTGGCGTGGCGCACTCGATGGACTTATCAAAGAGAGGGAGGAATCGGTCGGGGTTGAACCGCTCGGGATCGGGATAGAGTGCGGGGTCGCGTGTGATTGCCCTAGTTCAAACGCTATTCATGAATTTTCGCGGGATAGAGGAAGCCTACCATGTGTTCCCAAGGACTGTACTTCCAGCAGGGATAAAGCAGCCTAGATTGACCGGATTACGCACAACTCAAATCGCGGAGCTTAGGATGCGCAATACCTTTGTATATGTCATCACGGATCAATCGATGGGGAAGCGCTACAGGAAGAGTTAATCCATGCTAGACCCCACATAAATGAATGGCGGACCGATGGGGCTACGGGCTGCCATCGCATCACCTCCTTCATGATCGCATTCACATAAGGAAGGTCGCCTCGGTCTGCGATGGTCGGCAGACGATCCGTGCCGATGTGAGCGTCGATCTCTGCCTGCGCACGCCTTTGGATGTCCTGGTTCAGCATCATCGCCATGAGGAAGGCGTGAATCGTTGCAACCGTCTACAAGCGAATGGTCAGCCAATTCCTGAAATTATCATAAATGAACTTGCAGTATCCGTTCCAGCTACAGCACCGTTCCGGTGAGCATTCAAAATAAGAATGCGGATCAAGAGATTACCTGTGTACATCGTCCCAGAGCACCATCGCACGACGTCCTCATCTTCGCCGCCCTCCAAATTTATAGAAGTGAAGGATGGCTCGTAACGTCCAGATTTCTACGCAAAATCTAAGGCTGTTTCACCCACATTTGGGACGTTCTGTCTTACCATATCGGCCTTAGTTTGATCAAATGGCAGATCCACCATCTCGGCTGTGAGTTCTCGTCCCTTCTTGGCGAATTTTTGAAATGTTGCGCCCGGAACCCACGAAGGAATATATCGCACTGACTATTTACACCTTGGCTAGATGTAACTCTGTAGAGACTTACAAATTGGGAAGAAGTCAACCAAGAATGTGCCGGGGGTCGTAGCGTAGGTTGACATTTGCATAGCCTTTTCAGCGACCATGATGATCTGCTCACGATAACTCGACTATTCATAATTTTTTGACCACGCGGGACATACCGGATCGTCCGCCGTTTTCACATCAACCCCATACACACTCGTCAGCAAATTCCGCCCCGAAGCACTAATGCATCATCAACTGACTATCATCAAGGTAGAAAATAACAAACGCACAATCTGAAATTGGAGAGGAACCTCTCTGGCTCTGTCATCAGTGAGCCCAGGAAACGCCTGACCTCCCGCTCCTGCCCTGGCCAATACTGCTGCACGGCGCCCTTCCGCATCGCCTGCGCGGTGATCCTGCGGAAGCGTCTCCACCTATCGTCATATGGCGCCAAAGTGGCAGTCTTCCGCCACCCCATCCTGCACGGAATGTTAGGAAGATATCGAGATCCCGTGCAAAGGCCATATACAATTGGCTGGACATGACGCTCACGGGCCGATCGGAATAGATGTCGGACCTCTTCTCCAGGAGGTCAACGCAGGTTTGATATGAATTGAGTACAATGATTGGGTTTCCCATCGCGGTCACATAAATAGCATCCCCTACGAAGGACTATCAGACTCTTCACCCTATGACACGTATAAAGACTTACCATAAGTGTCCCGCCACTTCGCATAGAGTTCCCATGGCTTCGTGGGCGGTATTTGAAGAGTTTCCGAGGAACGGCACCCCAGGTGGGCCAGGGAGGTGCTTTGGCCTCTTCAGCGTTAATACAAAACGTAGTGCGAGAGCGGCAACGACTGCCCCGCACAGTGTCAGAAATGGCTGAGAGAGGTTATATTGGTCCATCATCAACCAGAAGACCCCTCTATCAGCTCAGACTGCTTAGTTTGATATACCCTGCCGAAAACACATGCGTGTCCAACGACCTTCCTCCCAATAGGTGGCCAAATGGGAAAAGAGCGCCTGATCTATTTTAGGATATAATCAGCCAATTACGATTCACTGCAAGCAGTGATATCCTCGGCCCCAACCCCGACCCCGACCCACTACTCAATTAATTTGATTCTATCATCCGGTGATTAGTGACATCAAACCCACAAAAACAAGAGGGCTGACATCATTATATATTCACGAATTCGAATGTCTCCGGCACCGGTGAATGTAGCTTCCGTTGTTCTCACTGCCTAGGGTTGGAACGGCGTACATAATCAGTAAGGACGTCTTTCGCTACACGCGTTATGGGGATACAACTTCGATTTCACAAAGGAACACAATAGTATGCAAGGAGGCGAAAGAGGAGATGAGAGGGGAACAGGGACAAAGCTTCACGCACTAAATAATGGCAAAAAATCAGATTCAACTCAGGGTTATTTTGGGGTTGCAACTCCACCTTTCTGTTCGGCGGGATGACACGAGTGTTATGTTATCGCTGGTCTGATGTACGCGTCGCTTGAGCGATTTCAGGTGTCTGCAATATGGGCCATTTATAATTACACCCTCGGCAAGATGAAAAACGCGTACCCCAAAGAACAACATTCGAACGCAAATGACATTTACGCACTACCCCGAGTGGATTAGAATATGTCCCTCACCCATGCTACTAATGTCGTTTGGTTCATTATCAACAAGGGTGCTAATGAGCACACATCAATCCGCACTCATATCGCTCGGATGGTCGGTTGATTTGCGTTTATTAGTTCATTCCACCTACTACGTAATTGTATATAAGCTTGACAATATGGCGATAACGATAACATATTTACCTGAAACCAGAGGTTCTACCCCCCCCTCCCCGCCCAGCCTGTGTATTCCCGTAAAGTACTGCTTTGAGACAGGAGTCCATCCCTAGCGGTCGGTCCACTAACCACGCCCCGTAAGTCAACCATCACGATATAGCGAACACTCCAATTGATACTCGTATCGCTTGAATGACTAGCTGACACTCTCGGCCTCGCGATTACTGGGTGGTTCGTATTTCACCTGCTAAGCACAAGTTATATAAGCCTGACAGTGAGGATAGCTCGTTTACTTGGGGCCGGAAATCCCTTCCATACCTAGGCCCCCTGAATATTCCTGTTTGTATAACGAGTTCAACATTTCAACACTCGTCCGCATTCCTAGCCCGCCGCAAACGCCGAGAACAAATTGGCTGAGGGAAAAAAGCAAGCGCTGGTATGTCCATGTTTGGTACCCACGCCGATGTGGTTTCTGCTGTTACGTCACGCGCCACGCGCCACGCTTCGGAGACTAAATCTCCTTTCCTACGGATTTGGGTGGAATCCACTTAACTTATCAAGTTTAATACCTTACCGGAAGAGGTGGCATTGGTAGCGGCGGAGGGTATAGGGCCGATGGCCATGATAAATATAGTACCTATCCTTGGCTGCGCTGCTCTAGCTCGTAATTACGCCACCCATGTCGCTATAGTAGGATCGGATCGAAGTTAATTTACCTCGTTTAAGCTCGTTTCGAGGCGATTTGATGCTTTATGTACACAAGTAGATAATGTAGACAGATTCGTGTCTAACTGTTATAGGTACACATAGAATTGTCAATCTCAAAGGTCCACATGGGCCGCAGCGAAGATACTGGCCGCATGCACCCTGGGTGTGATCGAGTACTTGAATGGCATCACCTCCCTAAATAACAATCAATGAAGCATGCGACAGAGACACAATATGCATATACCGAAGAATGTTGGAATTGAATTTCAACTCTGGCAGAATATCCCTCTCTGAGCCATCATTCGCGGGTCCCATGTCAAACGTGGCGAGCATGCCGGCCATCGAGAGGAACACCATCGTGTCCGCGTAGTGCATCCCGCTGCAGATACTACAGATTACTCGTCAGCACTGCACCTATCCAACTACAGGAATGACCCACCGACGCCCAAACCCGAACGTATATGCAATGGGATCGAGTTGCGATGTGGCACACTCAATTGACTTGTCAAAGAGAGGCAGGAAGCGGTCGGGATTGAACCGCTCGGGATCGGGATAGAGTGTGGGGTCACGCGTGATTGCCCTAGTTTAAACGCCATTCATAAATCCTTACCGGGACGGGGAGAGTTTACCATATGTTCCCGAGTACTGTACTTCCAGCAGGGATAAAGCAGCCTAGATTAATTAGATTATGCACAGCTCGAATCGTAGTGTACCTTTGTATATGTCATTACGGATCAATCGATGAGGAAGCGCTGAGAAGAGAATTAATTCATGTTAGACCCTGTATAGCTGAAGGACAGACCTAGGGGGGCTACGGGCTGCCATCGCATCACCTCCTTCATGATCGAATTCACATAAGGAAGGTCGCCTCGGTCTGCAATGGTCGGCAGACGGTCTGTACCGATGCGAGTGTCGATCTCTGCCTGTGCACGCTTTTGGATGTCCTGGTTTCGCACCATCGCCGCGAGGAAGGCATGGATCGTTGCAACCGTCTGTAAGCAAATAGTGAGCCAATTTCCGACATTGCCGATAAGTGAACTTGCAGTATCTGTTCCAGCTAGAACACCACTCTGGTGAACACACAACTTGAAAATAGGTATGACAGAATAAGGGACTACCTGTGTACATCGTCCCAGAGCACCACCGCACGACGTCCTCGTCTTCGCCTCTCTCCAAATTTATGGACGTGAAGGATGGCTCATAATGTTCAGATTTCTACGGAGAGCGTCAGGCCGCCCTGCGTATATCCAGGATATTCGATCTCACCATATCTGCTTTGGTTTTGTCAAACGGCAGATTCACCATCTCGGTTGCGAGCACTCTCCCTTTTTCGGCGAATTTTTTAAATGTAGCGCCCGGGACCCATGAAGGAATGTACCGCACTGACTACTTATATTTCAGTTAAATGAACCTTTGTAGAGGCTTACGAATTGGGAGGAAGTCAACCAAGAATGTGCCGGGGGTCGTAGCGTAAGTCGCAATTTGCGCAGCCTCTTCAGCAACCGTAATAATCTGTTCACGATAACTTGGCTACCAGTAGTTTCGTGACCACGTGCGAGACGTACCGGATCATCCGCCGTTTTGATATCAACGCCATAAATACTCCCCAGCAGGTTCCGCCCAGAAGCACTGATTCTTCGTTAACCAGATAACCAAAGGTGAAAATAATCAACGCACAACCTAATATTGGCCAAGAATGTCTCCGGCTCCGTCATCAATGAACCCAGGAACCGTCTGATATCACGTTCCTGCCCCGGCCAATACTGCTGCACAGCGCCCTTCCGCATGGCCTGTGCCGTGATCCTGCGGAAGCGTCTCCACCTATCGTCATATGGCGCCAAAGTAACAGCCCGCTCCCACCCCATCCTGTACGAAATGTTGAGAATACACCATGATCCTGCGCAAAGGATACGTACAGCTGACTAGCCATGACGCTTACAGGCCGATCGGAATAGATGTCGGACCTCTTCTCTAGGAGATCAACACAAGTTTGATACGAATTGAGGATAACGATCGGGTTGCCCATTGCAGCCACATAAATAGCATCCCCTTGAAAGACCGTCAGACTCTTCGCATTCCTCAAAACGCATAAAAGGCGTACCATGGGTGTCCCGCCACTTTGCATAGAGCTCCCACGAGTTCGTGGGCGGTATCTGGAAGAGATTTCCGAAGAGTGGCACCCCGGGTGGACCAGGGAGATACTTTGGCCTCTTCAGCGTTACGACAAGAAAACACAGCACGAAGGCTGCGACAGTTGCTCCACACAGAGGCAGAATTGGTTGCGAGAGGCTGTTTTGGTACATCAGTGGCCAGGAAACCCCACCACCAGTTCGGATCGTCTAGCTTGATATACCCTTCTCCCTCCAAGACGACCAACTGGGAAAGAACGCCTAACCTGTTTTAGGGTAAATCAGTCAATTAGGATTCATTGCAGGAGAAAATCGGTAATACTCCCGAACCCGACCCCCTACGCAAATGATCCGCTTCCATCATCTAATGACATCAAACCCGCAGCCGCCTCTCAAAAAATGGAGGTAGAAGGCTGGCGAATTAGGATACATCTGGCACCGGCGGATTCACCTTGCTTCCGCTGCCTTTGCTGCCAACGGGCTGGATCAGTGGAAGCGTCTTCCGTCACACGCGTTATGCGATGTGATATCAGTTTTACAAAGAAACACAAGTGTACAAAGGGGCGGATGTTCTGCATGATACGGGCATTAGGTTACCGTCATGGGCGGGTTGGTCCGGCGTCGCTTGAGCGACGTTGAGTGCCCGCAACATGAGCCGCTTGCCATTGTATCCTCAGCGCAGCGAGCGATGTGTACGCCAAAGAGTAGCATTAGAATGCCAGTGAGATTTATGCATCCCCACGCCCAACTACCTCAGGTGATCGTGTATTGTAGCAAGTCTCTCACCCATGCTACTGGTGTCGCTCCGACCATTACTTAGATGATTAGTTGACACTCTTGACCTCGCGGTTACTGCCTGGTTCACACTTCAACTTCATATGCTCAGCAAGTTATACAAGTCTGATGGTGATGATAACTTGCTTACTCGGGGCCGGAGATCCCACTGCCTAGATATTCCGGCGTACATAAAGCGCAAGAGGTTCAACGTTCAACATTTCAATTTCGACACTCAGCGCTCAAGGTCAGGAGGAAAAGAGAGAAAAAATAAACGTATGTCCATGTTTGGCACCCACGCCTTTGCGTCCTCTGCCGTTACGTAACGACGTAGAGTACGTTATCTGGCAGTGCAGGTACTTTGCAACAGGTTTGTCCCCAACCTAAAGGCCTAAAGCTAAAGTCTAGCCTTGCCCTAGGATGCGGGGGAGTAGTATTCGCAGCTTCCTCAAGCAATGTCGGACTACTATCCAAGTGGAATTTATTACTCCTTCAAATGGCACTGGATGATTTAAGGGAGATGATATCAGCTTGGGGTAGTCATTGGCAGCGAATTATATCAAGGGGTGGTCGCATGCCAGACTGCCAGCGGAAATATGCGGCGGTACACTCCCCATCCTAAAGAGCGGGCGTAAGCCAGACGAGATTTCAACTACAGTTACATCACTTACCTTCTTCCAGGCCCACATCCGGTTTCTTCGCAAGTGATTGAGGTTTGCCCTCACCTGACGGTAGCACTTCGTGTGGCGCTTGCCCTTCTTTTCTTTCCCTTTGGGCTTTTCGGTTCGTTTTTTGTTGTGCGTGGGCGGGGTTTGACGAACGGCGCTCCCATATCCATGTTTTTTCGCAATAACAAATAAATGCAGAGTATAACACAAGACTTTGCTGGGTTTGGTGGCCGTTGAACTTACTTTCGAAGTCTTTCCTAGATCACACTTATCATACAACTCCTCTCTCATTATCTCTTCCAATTGCCAATCATTTACTGGCGGAGGTTATCATAGTACCATCCTCCCATTCCCTCCCTCAGAGATGTTACAGTCGCATGTCCCGTCAAGGGCCCCACGGCGGGTACCCACGTTCCTCAGGAGAAGAAATCAATCCGGGTCCCCTCCCGTCCTGTGGATTTGAGCAGAATCCACTTGATTGATCAATTATTACTACTTCACCGTAACACTGATAGTGGGGGAAGCACAGGGTCGGCCACAATACCACCCGTTTGCATTAATGGGCTCGCAACTACACCACCTGGGCTAAACTAAAACGATAGTTTAAGCCCACCTAAAGGTGATTTGATATTTTATGTATACAAGCGGTGGACCATTGGTATGGATGTAGTTGGAGACAGCCCCGCATCCAACCGTAGTGGATGGACATGAAATTATCAATCTTAAAGGTCCATCTGGGCCGCAGCGATTACGCTGGCCGCATGCGCCCTGGGTGCGATTGAGTATTTAAATGGAACCACCTCCCTAAAATAGCGATCAATAAAGCGCGTGACTAGGAACACGATATGCACATACCGAACGACGCTGGAAATGAATTTCAACTCTGGCAGAATATCCCTCCCGGCGTCATCTTTCGCGGGCCTCATATCGAACGTAGCGAGTATGCTGGCCATGGAGAGGAACGTCATCGTGTCTGCGTAGTGCATGCCACTGCAGATGCTGCAGACTTGTTAGTGCTGCCTATGTCTAACTACGGGGTGACTCACCGACGTCCAAACCCAAAGGTAAACGCGATGGGATCGAATGGCGGCGTGGCGGACTTGATGGACTTATCGAAGAGTGGAAGGAATCGGTCGGGGTTGAACCTCTCTGGGTCGGGATAGAGCGTGGGGTCGCGCGTTATTGCCCTGGTTCGACGTCATTTGTAAAAATTTCAAGGAAATAAGGAAATTTTACCATGTGTTTCCGAGTACTGTACTACCAGCAGGGATGAAGCATCCTAGATATGATTAGTTATAAATAATTCAAATCATGGAGCCCTAGAAGTACAATACCTTTGTAGACGTCGTCACGAGTCGATCGGTGGGGAAGCGCTAGGGAGGTAGTTAGTTCAAGTTATACCCCATATAAGTAAAGGGCGGACCTATAGGAGCCACGGGTTGCCACCGCATCACCTCCTTCACGATCGCGTTCACATAGGGAAGGTCATTCCGGTCAGCGATGGTTGGCAAGCGGCCCGTGCCGATGTGAGCGTCGATCTCTGCTTGCGCGCGCTTTTGGATGTCCTGGTTCAGCACCATCGCCATGAGGAAGGCGTGGATCGTCGCGATGGTCTATGCGACTAGTGTCAGCCAATTTCCGACATCGCTAATGACTGGACTTGCAGTGTCCGTTCCAGCTGGAGCATCACTCTGGTCAGCACGTAGAGCAAATATGGCTGAGTAAAAAAACTACCTGCGTACATCGTTCCAGAACACCATCGCACAATGTCCTCGTCTTCACCGCCCTCCAGATTTACGGACGTGAAGGATGGCACATACCGTCCAGATTTCTAGAATGCGAAAAGTAAAACTGTTTCATCTTTATCCGGGACGTTCAGTCTCACCATATCCGCCTTGGTTTGGTCAAACGGCAAGTTCACCATCTCAGTTGCGAAAGCTCTCCCTTTTTCGGCGAATTTTTTAAATGTAGCACCCGGGACCCACGAGGGAATATGCCGGACTGACTACTTAGATTTTAGTCAAACAAAGTTCTGTATGGACTTACAAATTGGGAAAAAGTCAACCAAGAATGTGCCGGGAGCCGTAGCGTAGGTCGCAATATCCATAGCCCTTTCAGCAGCTGTAATAATCTGCTCACAATAAATTGCACATTCGCTGTTTCATGACCACGGGCAAGACGCACCGGATCTTCCGCCGTCTGGACATCAACCCCATACACGCTCGCCAATAAATCCCGTCCAGCAGCACTGGTGCGTGGTCAACCAAATCGCCAAACATTAAACTAGCCAACGTACAATCTGAAATTGGCGATGAACTTCTCCGGCTCCGTTATCAATGAACCTAAGAAACGCCTGATCTCCCGCTCCTGCCCTGGCCAATACTGCTGTACGGCACCCTTCCGCATCGCCTGTGCGGTGATCCTGCGGAAGCGTCTCCACCTATCGTTATACGGTACCAAAGTGGCAGCCTGTCGCCACCCCATCCTACGTGCGACGTTGAGAGCATATCAGGATATCACAAATGCCACATACAGCTCACCGGCCATAATGCTCACAGGCCGATCGGAGTAGACGTCAGACCTCTTCTCGAGGAGGTCAACGCAGGCTTGATACGAGTTGAGGACAACGATTGGGTTGCCCATTGCGGTCACATAAATAGCATCCCCTATGAAGAGCAATCAACCCCTTCGCATCCTCCAATACAGATGGGGGGTTCACCATAGGTGTTCCGCCACTTTGCGTAGAGCTCCCATGAGTTCGCCGTCGGTATCTGGAAGAGGTTTCCAAAGAACGGCACCCCGCGTGGGCCAGGGAGGTACTTGGGTCTCTTCAGCGTTACGACAAGGAATCGCAGCGCGAGGGCTGCGACGACTGCTCCGCACAGAGTCAGAAATGGTTGTGAGAGGTTGTATTGGTCCATCATTGGCCAGAAGACTCCTTCATCAATTCAGATGTCTAGCTTGATATACCCCCAAAAATACATGTATCCCCGATGGCCTTCCTCTGGGGCGACCAAGTGACACTCGAAAAAGTGCGCCCAACCTATTTCAGGGTATAATCGGCTAATCACGATTCACCGTAGGCGACAATATCCCCGACCCCGACCCACAATATAATCGAACTTGGTTCTATCGCCCGATGATTACCAGCATCAAAGATGGGATCGACGTCAAACATATACGAATTAGGATGCTTTCAGCACCAGTGAATACACCTTGCTTTCGCTATCCTCACTGCCAATGGGCTGCATGCCTAATCAATATGAGCGTCTTTCGCTAGACGCGTTATGCGGATATAGTATCAACTTCACAAAGACACACAAGAGTGCACAAGGGAGGAAAAGGGGATGTAGGAGGGGGACCGGGGCAAGGCTTTACGTACCAAATCACAACAGAAAATGGGACTCTGCCCGGAGGCCTCCTTTGAGGTATGGGTTGCTATTCCACCATTCCATTCGGCGGCATGACACGAGTGTTGGATTATCATCATGGGGTAGGCTGGTTCAATATCGCTTGAGCCGTGTTGATTATATCCTCAGCACAGTGAACAATACATACGTCAAAGAACAGCATTAGAACGCCAGTGACATTTACCCACCGCCACACCCAATTACCCCAGGTATAAGTCTTGTGGCAGCCATACGATTGGTGTCACCTGATTCATTCTCATAAAGGAGTGGACCAACACGACCCGACCTCGAGGCCTGAGGGACCCACGTTCGTATCGCTCTCACTGTATCATGGGTTCGTTTCACCTACCAGATAGTTGTATAAGCTTGACAATGTGGCGATAACGACAACATATTTACCTGAAAGCAGCGATTCCATCTCCTCATCCTAGCCTGGATATTCCCATCAAGTACTGCTTCGTGACAGGAGCCCATCCCCAGTAGTTGGTCTACTAATCAATCGGAGCCACCGCGAGTCAACGTTCAACCATCATGATATGACGTTTGAGTTGATGGTAAGTTTTTCGGGGTCGCAGTGTGTGTTCGTATTTGGTGCTCGGCAATTTAGTGGTTGGTATTTTCCCCATGGAGACGGTTATATGTAAAATGACATACCGTAAACCTGGGGCCAAAAGCAGTTACCGTCTATCATGAATACCCGTTGTTGCCATCCCTAGTTCCTGTTGTCCTACCAAACCCATCTAATTTATCAGCTGCTCTCCCACCCGGGGGAATTAGTCATGGCGATTCGGAATTTTATTCATTAATATCATACAGGTACAAGTGGAAAAGCCGTATGGACTACAAAGATAAAGATCTAGTCATGGGTGCAGATGAAGTTGTTAGTCTCAAAGGTCCACCTGTGCCGCGGAGACGACGCTGACCGCGTGCGCCCTAGGTGTGATTGCATATTTAAATGGTATTGCCTCCCTAAAACAGCCATCAATAAAGTATACGGCTAGCGGTGCAATGTGCACGTACCGAAGAATGTTGGAATTGAATTTCATCTCTGGCGGGATTTCTCTCCCCGCCTCGTCTTTCGCAGGCCTCATGTCGAACGCGGAAAGTATGCTGGCCATGGTGAGGAACACCATCGTGTCCGCATAGTTCATGCCACCGCAAATGCTATACATGATGTGTCAGAATTGCCCGTATCCAATGATAGGAATGACTGACCGACGCCCAAACCCATAGACATATTCGACGGGGTCAAGTGGTAGCTTGGCAACCTTAATAGACTTGTCGAAGAGCGGGAGGAATCGGTCAGGGTTGAACCTCTCGGGGTCAGGGTAAAGTGCGGTGTCGCGCGTTATTGCCCTAGTCCAATGTCACTCGCAGTTTTTGTGTGGGAACAGGGAGTATTTACCATGTGTTCCCGAGTACTGTGCATCCAGCAGGGAGGAAGCAGCCTAGATTAATTGTATTATGCACTACTCTGGTTGTGGAGGGTGTAAGATACAATACCTTTGTAAATGTCATCGTGAGTCAATCGGTGGGGAAGTGCTATAGGAGGAGGGTTAATTCATGCTGGATCCCATGCAACTGGAGGGCGAACCTAGGGGAGCCACAGGTTGCCACCGCATCACCTCCTTCATGACAGCGTTCACATAGGGCAGATCGGGCCGATCCTCAATGGTTGGCAACCGACCCGTCCCAACGAAGGTGTCAAGCTCTGCCTGTGCGCGCTTTTGGACGTCCGGATACAACACCATCGCCATGAGGAAGCGTGGATCGTCGCGACCGTCTACAAGTGAATGGCGTTAGCTAATTTTCGTGACCGTCAGTAGTTAGACTTGCAGTGTCTGTTCCACCTAGCGCCAGTGCTGTTAGCGCACAATATAAATAACAGATGCGGAGAGCTACCTGTGTACATCCCTCCAGAGCACCATCGCACAATATCCTCGTCTTCGCCACCGTCCAGGTTGTGGACGAGAAGGATGGCTCATAGCGCCCAGTTGCCTACATCAAACTTAGTTATTTTGCCAAAATCTAGGAGGATTCTGCCCCACCATATCGGCTTTAGTCTTGTTGAGCGGCAGATCCGCCATCTCGATTGTGACAGCCTTCCCTTTCTCCACAAACTTCTTGAACCCAGCGCCCGGGAACCATGAGGGATGTACTGCACTGATTGACGTTCAACGGTTGATTGCGCTCAAACGCCACATGATAGATGGTACGCACGAATTGGGAAAAAGTCGACCAAGAATGTACCCGGGGTCGCAGAATAAGCCACATATTGCATGGCCTCTTCAGCAGCTAGGATAATCTAGTCAAAATAAATTGAGTGTTGGCGGATTCGTCGCAGCGCGGCTGGGCGTACCGGATCATTCGCTTTCTCCACATCAATGCCATATAAACTCTTCAGCAGATTCCGTCCAGCACCGCTAGGGGCAGGTAAAAAAATGTCTCTTTGAAGGAGGAAATTGACGAACAATCTGAAGTTGACAAGGAACTTATCCGGCTCTGCCAATAATGAGCCGAGAAACGCCTGATCTCCCGTTCCTGCCCAGGTAAGTACTGCTCCACAGAACCCTTCTTCATGGCCTGCGCCATGATTCTGCGGAAACGCCTCCATCTGTCGTCATACGGCCCCAGGGTCACAGATGCTGACCACCCCATCCTGCGCAGGATATTTTAAATCACATCAGAAGAAAGTGGCTGGCAACGTACAGTTTGCTGGCTACGATGCTCACAGGCCGATCAGAGTACAAGTTGGACCTCCTCTCCAGGAGGTCCATACAGGCTTTATGGGAGTTGAGGACGACGATTGGGTTGCCCATCGCAGTCACGTAAATGGCGTCCCCTACGCGTGGTCAGGCTAGCGATATCCACGATTTAGAATAACTCACCATAGGTGTCGCGCCACTTCGCATAGAGCTCCCACGAATGCTCGGGAGGTATCTGGAAGAGATTACCGACGATTGGCAAGCCGCGTGGACCAGGAAGGTACTTTGGCCTCCTCAATACCGTCACTACGTAACGCAGCACAAGAGCTGCAGCGACCGCTTTGTACAGGGTCAGGAATGATTGTGAAACGAGTAGGTCCATCTGGGGGGAAACAGCTAATTCTCTCTTGACCCAACCTGCCTGGCTTGATATACCCCCAACGGCCCGGATCTGTGGCTACACTTGTTGTTTTCTCCATGTTTCCGAGGCCTAAACCGGCGGAGTGGAGTAGGAACTTGAAGGGTTCCCTATAGCTGCGAACCATATTCCGGCAGGTCAAACGCCGCACACACTGATCCCGAGAGACACTTGGTATTAGAATGTCAGAATTTACTCCTCTTACTCCCGTACACACCAAACTACCCCAGGTGCATTAGAATAGTATTCCCGCACCAAATACCAAGGACGGCTGACAAAGGTATGGGAACACGATCTACAGCTCAATAAGCTGACAACGGTGGCGCTGCCACAGATAACGCCTCTCGTCCCACGCAATCATGCGGTTTGTATGATCAAATGATACCCCTGCTCTTTGCGGCGAAGCGTGATTTGCCCGCTGATCCCAGCGGTCCAGAGGAAGTTGAAAGCTGACGAAGTATTTGTTTGTGTTTAGCGCAAAAGCCGATCGAAGCCCATCATTTTTGCAAACCCGCTGATCGTCGCGCCACTACTAATCGGATCTAATTATAGATTTATGTGTTTATCGCAAGAAAATATGAAGGCCGGGCCTGGGGCGTGTGATATGGCACTGAAAACCATGGGGTTGTTCGACATAAAGTGCTTATCTATGACATGATCTGAACTTGCTGGTCTAGAGCATACCAATATTCTGTATGTAGTACGTTAGAACATTACGCGTGGGGATCTCCGGGCAAGTTATGTGCATCAAAATCTGACCACGTTGGTGCTCGAATACTGTGGACAATTATCGGTAGTAGACGCGCTCGTTAATGGAAATTCCAAACTTTCTGCTGCGCTTGGGGGTTACGATGCCGTCTCGTATAAGGCACCCGTCTTTATCACCCCCCAGAGTTATAAACCTGAAGGATGGCTCGTGTGGCTCAGGCTCATACACGGGATACGAGCGTTTTACTAACATGCAGGGACACCAAGCCACACTATGTCCGCATTAGGCAGATTCGTTATCTCGATTCTGATCTCCTCCGAGTCTCGAATGAGCAACAAGCGCCTGGCGCCCATATGTCGCGTCAGTCAAAGACTAGGGTGGATTATGGATATGGACACTTTGACGATGTCACATTGTAGGAACAGTCAGTCAGCAAGGAACGCGCCACTGGGGATCGCGGAACAAACATGTCATGAATCGTGTGGCTTCCTTAACAATTGGACTAGCCAAATCATCATTGTGGTGTACCACGATCATTCGCGCATCACACAACCCGAACATACTCCTCAACAATTACTAAAGTGAGGTCAACTATGACCAAAGGAAAAGAAAACATAATCTGAAACCGAGGAGGAGAGGTTCCGGCAATAATATTGCCGCAGATGCTCTTGAGTCCGCACGCCTGTACTACGACCCTGCGGGAACACCCCCCTGTTATCCCATGAGAACAATAGCCTGTCATTGCCTATCCGACAGGGATGCAATTGGAACACAATAAAAAACCCAAACCGCACAGCCGGCTAGGTGGTATCTATGAGCCGCGGAGCAAAATTGAATGGGTCTGTTCTCTACAAGGCCGATAGATGGCCTGCGGGAACTTTCGGGTTTCCCGTTGCAGTCGCATGCTAGGCCGCACATCAGGTTGCTTTGTGGAGCTTTGATTGTTTCCAGCAGATTTTACACTTCAAAAGCACTCCAAAGTGACTCCAAGTAAATCATGTTTCCTGATGCGCCCCCAGCGGTAGAATCTAGTCACTAGTACATTCCCCAATTGAAAATAGGTTGACAACAAATTCAAGTACCCCCTTGCTTTGCGTAGCCCTAACACAAGTTCGTGAGATATACTGCGCGAACCAGAGGGGTAGAGGAAATGTGGCAGTAAGACCAGATGGAGATTGTTAGCACCTGTCACAGTATGTGAAGACTGTCGGAGCGGAGCGCCTCCGACTCCGGCGGCGAAGCCCGGGCCCGGAGGCCTTGTCAACCATCCGCGATGGACGGGAGGCCGCGGGAGGGCCCATCTCACTGGCTTCCCCTGAGGGATCCTGGATTTTTACACCCACCTGAGTCCAGTCACCATGCTATGAGGTGATCTGGGGTTTGCAGAAGTATGTTACTTGGGACCGCGTTATTTCTGGGAGATTTACGAACGCTGGGACTTATTGGCTAATGGAATAATTTGAGCAAAGGAGCGGGGCCAGCGCGCAACCTGGTGGTAACTTCTCGGGAGGCTTTTTTCTTTCCTTTTTTTAACCAAGAGAATTCAACCCCGGGTATTTCCACGTGGGGGACCTCGCCTCCTCGTGTCTCCATATGTAAGAGAGCTGATGGCAATTTTTTCGCAGCATTTTCTGGCCAAAAAACAGTGATGTATATAGTAATAGCAGCGAGGTCATCAAACCGTGTTGCAACCGAAATAGCCCAAGTCTACGTCCGCCGCCCAGCCCGTCATTTGTATTCCATTTAGATTGGGGTCGCGGAACAGGACCCGGGAAATTGTATAAGGCTTACCCCAATTTTGCGTTTTGAACTCCAAGTGGTAACAACCCTCTCCCGAGCCCCGCGTTTTTTAAACCAAAAATGCTGAAGGCCCTGGAAGAGACTGCCCAATCATCCATGAAAGGCTCCAGCCAGGTTTACGAATCCTGTGGTTATTTGCCTCAGAGGTCACAGTTCTCGGGGCAAAATTTGGGGCTAAAATAAAAATGAAAACAAATTTGCCGTTCTACTTAAACTCCGAAAGATTGTGTTTGTAGGTGACATTCGATGGTTTTCCGGGGGAAGAGCTTGTCAGGTCCTAGTAGGAGCTGGCAATGCTACACTCGCGTACTGCGGGAGGCGTTCGTCCTAGCAGAAGCTGGAATCCATCAACGACGTTGGCTAGTAATGGTAGAGGTCCGCCGCGGAAGAGAGAGACTGTAGAGAGTCATGCAAAAGCTCGTAAACATGATATGGATATTTGGTACCCGAGCCAATCAGTAACATGGATCTAGTCAAGAGATCTTATCTGATCGAAACTCGCTCAAGCAAACCGCAGACCACCCAATCATGAATGACGAACATGCTTATATTGTTATTGATCTCATGAGGACGGAAGTTACAATTCTAGTATGGGATGTGTGTAATAATAATGCGTGATGTGAATTTACCAGGGCTTTGCGGTGCCATCGACGTTGTAGAATGAAGTAGCATCCTCAAGCTTGGCCTCGTGGATAACCTTGACGGTGCCCTCAGCGGACTCCTTGGTCGTGATCTTGGTGGAAGCGAGTCCGGGAGCATATGTGTTGACCCACTCGTCGAGGGTGTCACCGATCTCGGTTTGGACCCAACCTAAAAGGCAGGCAGTACATGAGGATCTAAGTCAGATGTGTTAATCATGAGTAACATACCAGGGTGGATGAGGATGGTGGTGATTCCCTGGGGCTTCAATGTCGCTCCCCATTTACGGGCCAACCTAAGAGAGAACAGTTATGAACACGGTGTAGTGGATGATGAAATGGAAGCGACAAACATGTTGAGGGCGGCTTTCGAAACACTGTAGGCGTTGGCCAAGCCAGGGAGTTGTGCGCCGATTTCCAGGGATCCGAGCTGGGAGGTGATGAAGACGATCTTCTTTGCGCTGGATTTCTTGACGAGTGGGAGGAAGGCGTTTCCGATCTGCACCGGAACGACAGTGTTGAAGCGCATCTCTTTGGCGAAGAGTTCGTAATCCCTGAATAGCAAGGTAAGTAACTGGTTATTCCATCTTCTAACTGATCGCGTACATGTTCTCGAATGGCGCGGAGGGCTGGAAGTTGACACCAGCGTTGTTGATAAGGTAGTCGATGCCGTGGGGGAGGAGTGGGGTGGCCTCGGCGACCGCATGCTCGATGCTCTTGGTGTCAGCGACGTCGAGCTGAATGACGGCGAGGCGCTTCTTTGTGACTTTGGCGGAGAGGGCATTGAGATCCTTGGCAGCGCCGGGATTGCGCACGGTCGCTACGACAAAGTTCTTCTCGTCTTTGACCTAAATGGCGCTCCGGTGAGTATATTTAGCCAAGTATCGTGTAAATGGCCAACTCACGAGCTCCTCGACGATGGCCAAGCCAATACCCCTGTTGGCACCGGTGATGAAGTAGGAAGGCATTCTGATTGAAGTTGGTTTAGGAGTTGTTGGGTTGGAAGTAGATGTGGAAAGTAGGATGGTTTGGAACACTCTCGACGCGATGGTATTTATGGCGTTGGGCTCTGGGGGATGCGGGGGTATTACTTAAGAGTTGGTAAGCGCGAAACCATTTCCTGACAGGTCGGATCTATGCAATGGCGATCTGCTACAACTCTGGACAGAAATTCAACATCGTGGACCGAGCGCTGAGGAGCTGATTCATCCAGCACCCATAGCATCATTTCGGTCCCTCGGGCTTTGTCAGGCAGGTGATTAGAATAGCTATGTCGAACTTTCTCCCGTCTTCTATCACTTTGAACACGTTCTACTGGACAGGTTACGTTGGCTGCCCCGAGTTTAGTAATGCTGATTGTTGGCATCAACTGTCGACCATCCGTCGTAACTACGCCTCGCGGGGAAGGCGGATAAAAATGGTATACTCTTGGTTACCTGTTCACAGCAGTTGGTGGTCGTGAGAGCTGGATGTCTCCAACGAGCTAAATTGTACCTTGGACCGCCCAGAAGTACTCCAGTACGGGTAAGGGTTGACTGCGCAGCGTGGACACTATCTAGAGCGAACATGACCCTGGAGCTTGGAGAGGAATGGGGATGAGTGTTGGGCGCCATTGCGAAATGTCAGGTGTCGTTATGTAACTCAGGGGGCGTGCGTGGAAAATAGTGCACATTGTGTGCTAATGTTTGGTACTAAAGCCAATGCGCGCTAATCTGAGCCGAGACTCCCTGATCGAGGACCTTCTACGAACATTCGCAATAGTGTTCATCGAGCGGTATATGGTACGCGTAGTTTATATTTATTTCATGGACGCGGAACGAGCTACAATTTTAGTATACAATGGGTATAGCGGTGATGGATAGCGGGTATCATCAGGACTTCTCGGTACCGGTGTATTCGACGACGGCCACCGGCGTTTTGGATGACCTTCAAGCAGGATGCCTCTTGTCATTTGTTCGGTTGAAACTTCTTGGAAGTCAATTGGGGGCGGAATGGAACTGATCGTAAGGTGTGTAGCGGGGGTGGATGAGGGGGCGGAGAGTGGAGGCTTTGGAACTTTCTAGCGCCAAGTTGCCACGATGCGATGTATCGCTCCTAGATCTGAGACACTGGGCAGAGGCTATGCTTGGGAGCTGTTGGTAAGCACGAGATATCTTCGGATCGGCCGGATTTACGCACTGACAATCTGCGACACCTTAACCAGTAACCCAGCACCGTGGGCTGGCTGAGAGAGCTGATTCACCCATCACCATGTCTCCGCGACCCATGGTATCTCTAACTCCTCAGGAACAGGAATAGTTCGTACGTGTGTATCTTCTGTCAAGCTTATTGTTATCTTGGACAGCTTACTCTGTGCCAGCCTATATGAATGCTTCGTAATCGTCTCTATATTGGGATGACTGAATGTTGGCATCAGGTATGAACTATTCATCATAGCTATGCCTCGTGGAGAAAGCGGGTGAGAAGGCACCATACTCTCGAATATCTAGGCATGGAAGACGGCCATCGTGAGAGCTGGATGACCTGGAGGGGCTAGCGCTCCTTTGGCGTCCAAAGCGGTTTGGCATGAAATACAGCGTTATTCTTATCCATCATGAATTGGATCAAAAATACAATTATACTTCCATTTCTGTATCATCATTACTAAGTGCTGAAAACGGATGCTCCTTGGTCTATCACGGAGAGATGTCTAAATAACACTTGTAGCGAGGATCTTGTTTGCCTTTCCAACCCACTACGAGACTGTGTAGCCACATATTGAAAATATCAATTAAGTCAACTCACCACATTGCCAGCATTCCAGTATGCCGTCAGGATCGCTAATACACGAGCGATCAAAATAACAAAATGAGGAAAATTAGCCATTCACATACTATTTCTGTTTGATTTGAGGAGTGCAGGATAGTTATTTCCCCAATAGGACCGCTCGTGATCTGGTTCGTATACATCCGCTTCGTTCTGATCGGCCACAAGATTAGCAGTCAGAGATCCAGCGCAACAAGCCGGGCTAGCGGCTCACAAAATAGGCCCCAGATCCCGGGGTCAGTTCCCTAATAGGCTTCATAAGCGTCTCCAGACTCGTGAGCAGCGCGACGCGGTCCGCCTTGGTGGCGTCAAAGTTCCATGTGTTACTTAAGATCACCTGGCCGCCTATCAGTAAGCAAAGGTCCCACGGGCCAGGATGAGCAGGTACATACGTGCCACACGGAGTCGCGCCATGCGGGCGTGACAGCGGTGTTGTTGTCGTATTGCTTGAACGCGTACGGTGTTACAGCAAGTACCTGGGGGAAATTGCAGCCGGCCAAGCCATCTGCCATGGCATCGACGAGCTGGGAATTGTTGAATTCGGATGCTGGGATTAAGCGGGAGGCCATGTGGAATGGTACCCCCACCGGCTAAGGATGAAGGTTCTAAGCTGGGGTAAAACAGATGGGGATAAATGACTGACATCTTGGTGATCGCGGATGAATGTTCTGAAGAAGGCGGGGAAGGAGGGAGAGGTAGAGAAGGTGACATTCCCGCCAAGAGCCTTGAAGGCAGTCTCGAGAGGCTCCATCGATTTCCGGGCAGCCGTAGCGTCCAAATTAGGGTTTGCATAGAGTGCCAAGCCTCCCGGGGGCTATGATGAAGACATGTAGGATGGTGGTGACATTTAAATTATTCGCCACATACGTTAATGTACCCGCCCCATGCATCTGCGGCCCATTTCACAGAATTGGCTGCGAGAGATTTGACAACGGTCTTGACTCTTTCCGGTGTCACATCAAAAGTAGCGAGAACACTGAAAAAATATTCATATGCTATCAGAAAGGTGAAATAAGTTGTGAGCCAACGCACACTTGAACATCAACCCTAGGAGTCACGAGAAAAGTGCTTTCAAGGACGACGCCAAAGGTGGAGCCGCCTCCACCACGCAGCGCAAAGAAGAGGTCTTGGTGTTGACATTTATTCACTGTGCGATATTTGCCGTCTGGTGTTACAATCTTGAATTGTAGAACTCGGTCGACGCCCAGGCCCATAGCTGGGGACATGGCGCTGTGACCACCACCCTAGTCAACGGAGTTATCTTGCGCCAGATTCAAGAATGAGTTAGAGTGAACAAACCTGCACCCAGCCACCCGATGCGCCTACAGTAATATCAGCACCTCCAATGAAAGTGACATTGTTCGCCTCGGAAAAGTCATAGATTTCGCCGAACTGCTGGCCAGCCTGGTGTCGTCTTAGCTTTTGCGGAAGCTGAGAGTATGATGATACACGTACTCCAATGGTGAAAGCTGTGGTGCCAGCAACACTCGTTCCGGAACAACCCTCCGCAATGAAGTTGCGTTCAAACACGAGCTGCGGATTCCCACTTGATATCGGGTTCGGACGGGGATGTGACAAAGCCTACCTTCTTCAAATGGTGTGTCTTACAAACCGAGATTGTCAACAAAGTACGGCTAGTCAATTAAAACTCATCATACCCATAGGGCCAATGATCCTGGGGCGAGACTCCGGCCGAGATAATCGTGCTGGACAGAGATGAGCGGAATCTCAACACAAGATCTATCGGAGAGAGCGAATCTCACCCACCCCAGAATTCTTGATCACAAGACGTGTTTTGGTCTTCCTCACGAATTTAAAGGCAGTAGCGACGTCAGTCGGGCCCGTCACGTCGATCTGAGAAGTCCCGTTTAGAGCCCGAGGCGGTTATTGATAGACGTTGAGATACATAATAAGATGGAACGCCCCCTTGGGAGCATATTTTTGGCGGCGAGAACGCAGCGGGATTGGTGGGACTGACGTTGTCCAGTAAGCACTGGTCGTCGTTTGTTTGGCACGTCTCCCATTGGGTGATCGAATACCCTCCGAAAGTGTCCGCCCGGAAGGCTAGAGAAGAGCATCCATGAGATGAAGTTATCACGCATGGAATGAAGCGGCACCAACTGTGGTTCATATTTCCTGCTTGCACCAAGGCGCACTCGGCCGGATTTGGGCTGTGCTTCGCGCCTCCGGCAACGAGGGAGTAGCAAGATTGGGCATACGGGATTCCCCTGTGCAGCCGACCATTAAGCGTGGCATTCAACTTATTCCAGTCGTTTGACCCGCTTGCCACTTCTGTGGTCCTGGGTTTGAGGGCCACAAGGAAAGCAAGAGCCACAGAAAGTGTTTGGAACATGGCTCTGCGACGACCGCGCAGCAGAATATTAATTTACCAAAACATCCATCTATTCCCGGTCAGCGAGACAATTGTAATGCAAGGTTCAGCTTACCTGGGTACGTGGCAGTGCTCTTACGCGGCACGCGGGTTCTTAAATCCGAGCCCTTCGTATTTGTAATACTGCGGCCAAACAGGCAGCTGCGCCAAACCAAACAGCAAGCCTCGGTTGCAAGTTCTGTGGTGCCATCATCGTTTCCAGCCTCATCATGATGTATAAACCGAAATTATTGATCAGCGGAACTACCTAATATCACACTTGCTCAATCCAGGACGTATTCGTGAAATGACTGCAATCCGAAATCCTCAACGAGCCCACTGATGGAGAACAATCAGCGACCTATCAAGAAGAGAATATATCTCGCATTTCACTCCCAGCCTGCTGTTCCTACAATGAGCCCTCTGGAAGTCGATCAGCTTCAGACTCGGAAAGTTCGGCCGGTAGCTGGCTTTCACCCTCACTCTTGCCCACGCCGGCATATCCTTTGACAACCTGGGTACTGCTACTGATCGATCATGGCGAAGTTGCGGTTCGGGGAAGGGAGATATTTGGGTCGGAGCCATGCACGTATGTAGAGATCTCAATCCAACAGATTCTATCCGATCGAAATCCTCAGCTAAGCGAATCTCGAGGTGTCAATGAATAATGGCGTTCTCATTGATATTCATTCCACGAACATGGCAGGAAGTACATGTATATCTATGTCATGAGTCCAGGAAGCTACCGAATAATAATGCATATCGACATTTTACCAGGGCTTCCTGGTACCGTCATAATTGAAGAATGCAGTAACGTCCTCAATCTTGGCCTCCTGGACGACCTTGATAGTGCCCTCGGCAGATTGCAGGGGTGTGAGTTTGCCAGCGACGAGTTGAGGGGCGTATGTCTCAATCCATTCGTCGATTGTATCACCAATATCAGTGTGGACCCATCCTAGAAAGCAGACGACACATGAGGATGCTGATATTTGATAAGCCAATCATGGGTTGCGTACCGGGGTGAATGAGCATGCTGATGATGCCCTCAGCTTTTAGTGTCGCTCCCCATTTACGGGTCACCCTAAGGGAGAACAGATATCAACATGGTGCAGCAGATAACGAGACGAAAGTGACGAACATGTTGAGGGCTGCTTTTGAGACACTGTAGGCGTTGGCCAATCCGGGGAGATTTCCGCCAATCTCAAGGGATCCAAGCTCGGAGGTGATGATGACGAACTTCTTCACAGTAGACTTGCGGATCAGTGGGAGGAACGCATTGCCCATCTGCACGGGGACAACAGTATTGTGGTGGATCTCCTTGGCGAACAGTTCGAGATCTCTGAATGGCAGGGTAAGTGATTATCTCCGTCTCGGGTTGATGACTTACATCTCTTCGAACGACGTCAGGGGCTGCCAGTTGACGCCGGCATTGTGGATGAAGTGGTCGAGACCGTTGGGGAGCAGCGCAGTGGTCTCGGCGACTGCGCGCTTGAGGCTCTCGGGGTCGGCGATGTCGAATTGGACAATGGCGAGGTGCTCTTTTGAGAATTTGGCGGAGAGGGCCTTGAGACCCTCGGCAGCGCCTGGGTTGCGTGCACTTGCTACGACAAAGTTCTCCTTGTCTCTAAGCTAGATGACAGAGCGGCTCGATGAATATCAAACACCACACGAACGGAAGGCGGGGCGGCTTACGAGCACCTCGACCATGGCCAGGCCGATTCCCCTACTGGCGCCGGTGATGAAGTAGGAAGGCATTTGGATTGAGAGTAGCCTTTTTGGAAGTAGTGAGGAGTGTGCTGGTTTACCACCTCCAAGCGACTCGGGTGGTATTTATCCCACATCGGGCTAAGCTCTGAGGTACTTTGGGCGAAAACTCACTGAGGGCCTCCGCAAACATCTCTCCGGGTAGGCCGGATCTATTATTGATTTGGGGTCCAATGTATTATTGTGGAGATGATCGTGAGAGAGCCGGCTTATCCAGCACCCATGAAACTGAGATCTTTACCCACTCGGCCCCTGAAGCTGGAAGTTTGACAGACCGGCTCCCTCCACGTGCGTCGCACAGTCAGCACTGGCAACCCCTCCCGAGTCCAAGTTGATTTTTCCGAATTGACGCTCAGTTGTCTGATTCATCTCGAGACCGTTCAAGTGTAGTAACATCAATCATCTGTCAAATCAATCGCCCTCTCAGGTTTGAAATGAAATGAAGAGCTCCGAGTCGGCCATCGCAGTGACTAAGAGGTGCACTGAACTGCCTGCCAAATTGGTCAACCGTCAAATCGTCGCAGTGCTTGCCAATGCCGTGATCCCATCAATCTACCACGTGTCTACCTTCCCACCCACCACCATGAGCATTGTCAATGACCAAATTCGACCAAATTACGGCCACCCAGCTCTCCCCGCTCAATTTAACACACATCTTCGCTTGGCACTACCCCGCGTCTCACATGTGCAGGCCGCTCTGCTCAAGCTCCTCCCGCACAGCCTCGCCCTTGGCCCACGCCTGCATAGTGTGCTTACCCCGTCCTCCTCGTCCCTTTCTGGGCTTATTATCTTAGCGAGATTTATACTGTATGATGTCGTTATGCACTCCGGTTTTCGATCTTAAGTATATTTATGGCACCATATAGTGTGCCCTGAGTCTGTTGACGCGCGATTGTGATACCACCGACACTTCGAATGGGACAGCTCGGGAACGGGCACATGAATTGCGCCTTGGCTATGAGGGCACCACTGCACGTGGCAAACACGCCTCGTAGGTATTCTATTTTGTTAACATTGTTGCGATCGGTTGCGGGCACATGGTAAGCAACTCCGGTTTTGCCCAGCGCCGTCCAGTTGATCCCCGCAAACTTATATGGTGACTTTTTTGCTTTCTCTGGACGAGGGTGAATAGAACATAGTCGAGCTTCCGGCAAATCAACGAAGAAGCTTACTATCTTTTATTTATCATTCGGAAACGTTAGGAATTATGCGAGATGATGGATGCCACGGGATTTTGGCCGTTCAGGAATGGAATAATATTCCATACCTCAACAGTGAAAAACCTTATTGGCATCTCTTTCTAACTATCAAGTTCATTTCTCGTTTCACTCAGACACAATTGGAGGAGGTATTCGCCAATGTCATAGATTTAATGTAATCCCCTAGAATCACATAGATATTGCATTTCACCAGCTGATTCAACTTGAGTTTGGCGTTTACCACTACTATCTACGCCAGGGTCGGAGACTCCCTCGCGTATCATTGTGCTTGGGGACCTTTTCCTCAATGACTACTGACAGAAATGCGTCCCCCGCAGGCTGTAATTTGCCGGTATCCCGTCGCGGCACACCCGTTGCCGATCAGCCATGTCGAAGGTTGAACACCTCATCGAATTGACGAGTAGCACTACGTGGGTCATTATCTAAAACGTGCATTGGCGGCCGCCGACATGACTGTTCCTGGATCGAAGCTTGCTGCAACACTGGTATGAGATACTCCAACCCCCTAAAATAACATATGTGTTCTATTCCACCTGCTAAATCGATCCGCCACCTACCACACAAGATGTGGACTTGTAACGTATTTCGTATATCTTGTAATGGAAAAATGTGTGATCATGAAGATAGGATTCGAAGACGGCGGACGCGCAGGCCGCCCTTTTACGAGAATACAAACGAAGCCATACCGCGCGGGTGCTCTTGCGCCGACAGATCCAAGACGATGAGATAGGGGGATGGGTTGTATGGAATGGGATGTATAAGCGAGAGGTCCGATAGTGGTACTACGCTGAGATGGGGAATGGGGAAGAAGCTGACTGACCATCCGTGTACCGCATGAACCCGAAACAACAAGAATGACTCGGGGATCGCTCGCGCGCATGAATCTCTAATAATTAGAGGTCCATGCGCGCGAACGATCCCCGAGCCATTCCTGTCGTTTCGGGTTCATGCGGTACACGGATATTAGACTCTATTGACGAACGATGGTTGGCCCCCTTCAACCACGGAGTGCCTGAGACGACACAAGTGTGCGACCCTACCATCTGCCACGTTGGGAACTTTTGGTATGTGAATCGATGGTCCTATATAAAACGAGATATGAGTACCAAAACGGATCAAATGTCCGAGACCCGGACCAGTATCCATCGCGACCCGTCACGTAAACGAAGCCTCTTGTGGGCGCGAGCTCGAAGGGTGAGCAACTTGGCGAATCTGGGACATGCAAGAAAACGAGAGAAAAGCGTGAGCCTGTGTGTGACCCAAGTCACACTGCTACACTAAGGCAGCGGCGCGTTCATGTCCTCCCAAGAAGTATTTTAAGTGCAAGAGAGCTAAAGGATGGTGCGGGGACCCAGCTAGACATTCCGGGCGACCATTAAGCTGCCCCAGAAACCCTGAGACCGCAGAATCCCCCCCTAGATAGTGTACCATCAGTTCGAACTTCGGCGGTTCGAACGTGTTCGCATATTTCGTTCACCACCTGAACTTTGAAGTTTGAACTGGACCTGGGGTCCGGTTCAGTTGAAAGGTCGGACCTTGGACTGAACTTCAGTCCGGTTTGGGGAGGTTCGAGTTTGAACTTCGGTTCAGAACTGGACTGCGGCATCACTACCACCACCGCCCACCTCGGGTTGGAAATCCCCTCGACCGAGGGAACAGGTGCCTCAGTGCGACCACTGACAAGGATACGTCCTTTGTAAGTTGCAGTTTGCCGGGATCCCGTCACCGTGGCACACCCGTAGCCGATCAGCCATGACAAAGTTGATGGTTCGGAGAAGGGGGATGTGCGGCGGCCTACATTTGGACTCAAGCCATGCGTGTGGAGATCTGAGTTCGACAGATTCCGTCCGATCGAAATAAGCGGTCACATAGGAACACCGAAGAATGATAGAGTGCGCGCACTGATATTCATTTCATGAACGCGACAAGAGGTACAATATATATCATGAACCCAACGGATGTTACAGTACCAGGATGGGTGACGACTAAGAAGTTACCAGGGCTTCCTAGTACCATCGACGTCGAAGAATGAGGTGGCTTCCTCAAGCTTGGCCTCGTGGATGACTTTAATGGTGCCCTCGCGGATTGCTGAGGCGTGAGCTTGCCAGAGACGAGCTCTGGAGTATGATTCTGGACCCAATCATCGATTGTATCACCAATATCAGTATGGACCCATCCTAGAAGAAGACGACGTATGACGATGTTGAAAATTGATAAACCGATCATAAGTCGCGTACCGGGGTGGATGAGAATAGTGGTGATGCCCTCAGTCTTCAGCGTGGCTCCCCATTTCCGAGCCAACCTGGGGGAAGGCGGGTATTAGCATAGTGTAGCGAATAACAAGATGAAAGTGATGAACATGTTGAGGGCCGCTTTTGAGACACTGTAGGCACCGGCCAAGCTAGCGAAATGGGGGGAAATTTCGAGGGATCCGAGCTGGGAGGTGATGATGGTAAACTTTTTCGCGGTGGACTTGCGGATCAGTGGGAGGAACGCATTGCCAATCTGCACAGGCACAACGGTGCTGTGGTTCACCTCGCTGGCGAACAGTTCGGAATCTCTGAATTGTAGCAGATTGAGTAATAATTTTGTCTTAGGTTGATGACATACAGCTCTTCGAATGGCGTCAGAGGCTGAAAGTTGACGCCGGCATTGTGGATGAGGTAGTCGAGGCCGCTGGGGAGCAGCGCGGTGGCCTCTGTGACTCCGCGCTTGATGCTCTCGGGTCGGCAACATCGAATTGGATAATGGCAAGGTGCTCTTTCGAGAATTTGGCGGAGAGGCCTGAGACCCCGGAGGCGCTTGGATTGCGTGCGCTCGCTATGACGAAGTTCTTCTTGTCTTTGAGCTAGATGCAGAGGCCCGTTAATCGAATACCACGCAAACGGCGCTTACGAGTTCCTCGACGATGGCCAGGCCGATTCCCTGCTGCGCCAGTGATGAAGTAGGAAGGCATTTGATTGAATTTGATAGAGCGGTCTTGATGGATGTAGCGAGGAACACGACGTTGTAACCTCCAACTAATGATGGTATTTATTCATTCAGCTGAGCTCCAAGATACTTGGGGGAAATTCACCTGGGTGCTGGTGAGCACTGAGCGCAAACATATCTCCGGGTAGGCCGGATCTGTGGTATCCGTTTCACACTCCGCATTCGAGTCGTGCGAGCTTTCTGTTGAGGAGCAACAACGCGTGCCTTCTTCAAATGGTGTATTGAAAGAGATTGTCAACAAGGAGCTACTATTCTGTTGAAACCATCAGCTTACCCATAGAGCTAGAGAACTTCGGGTGGGGCTCCGGTCGAGCTGGAGAGGGGACGGGGGAATGCTAAGTCCAGATTGATCGGAAAGGAATCTCGCCCCAAAACTTTTGACCGCAAAGGTGCGCTGGTCTTCACGAATTTAATAGCACTAGCGATGCTAGTCCAGCCGGTCATAGATCTGAGAAGCTACATTTAGAGCTTGGACTAGAGTATTAATATCAATAAAATGAACCATGGAGAGCATATTTTTAGCAGCGAAAACGCATCATTGATGGGATTGATACTGCGAAGTGGCGCTGGTCACACTCGTTTGACACGTTTCCCATAGATTGATTGAGTGCTCTGCACCTATCAGCCTCGAAGGCTGAAGACAAGATAGAGATGTTGCCCGGGGGATGAATCAACACCCACCGCGGTCGGGATTTTGAGCTCGAGGGCCTCAAGCAAGGAGAGCGCTCGAATTATTCTTCCCCGGCGAACAAGGCTATTTTGAGCACATTCAAGCCCCATCAGGTGGTACAATAGGTTTGTTTTCCCAGGCAGTCTTGAGCGAATCTCTGCGTTTCAAGAAACAACAGCGGGATTTTAGAAGCCAGTAATCAAAGTGATCAATAGTTCAAAGTCTGAAGCAAGAACCTGCGATCAAATCCCCTAGATCGCGTTGCTAGTGGGGCGAGATCCCCGGGTGGCAAGTGCACCATGACACTTTGTCCATGAAGCGAATTTTTCGGGGTAGGCATCTAGCTAGATTCGATGTATATTAAAGATTAGTGCAAAATTTTTGACGCGAGAACTTGAATCTCTTATAGTAGGACTTACCTGGATCTAACCGTCCAAGAAACAACTTATCATTCTGACAGTGATACATAGATCACACTTGGGGCCAATGCCGCAGGCAAGCAGAACCACACACGGGGGAATTAGGGCGGCTTTCCGAGTCCTTTTGGTTCCAACTACCCCATGATAACTCAGACCGTGGACCGGGGTGTCCCTGATTATCCGGATTGACAGCAGCCGGAATCATTGGGCATTAACTAATGATCAACTTCCCTTGAACCAGGCCCCGAGTCCATATTCCTGAGTAAAGCACGCCGGAAACCTCCAACTTGAAGACAATCTCCATGTCCAGCATTCCGCCTCCCACTGGTCCTCTACCATCTGTTCCCACTGCAAACCCAAGGAAATTCTCGGTGAATCGACCTGCTCCAAGACCGGCCAACATTCGGCCCCAGCTCTCAACCCATCCGCGCCCGCCAGCTTTCACGCCGACGCATACCTTGACAACGCATGTATTGCCAGCCGCGCTGCCCAGGAACCCATCTACTGGACAACCCATCCGAGTGCCGTCCTCGTTTGCGAGCAAGGAGGAACGAAGGCATGGGTCAAGGGCACCACCGAAACGTTGATACGCGAAAAAAAGATGGCATCAAGCGGTGCTTCGGGGCTTCCGGTAACGGATTTGGGGCTGTGGACGACGGTGAATCGGTTTGCGCGGAATTCTCCTTGCGAGGCGGGACGGGCTGGCATCACGCTTATTGCAACCCATCCCATCGGGTTCCATAAAGAGGTAATGCTCTCAATCGCTTTCTGCCTGCCAAGAGCTTCATTTCTTGCTTCGCTTAGACATGGGAGGAGGCATTCATCAACATCATCAACCTAACGGAATCCCCTTCATCTCCCATACGAATCGAAGAAATCTGGTCCGTCGAAGCAGTGCACCATGGGGACACTGCTCTACTCAACGCTGAACGAATGCCCAAGCTGTGTAGGGGTGTTCCCTTCCGACAATGGCGATTAGACACTGATGCATCTCGTCAGTTGATAGGTCAGACTACGCGAAAGACATTGCCAACCTGTGTATCCATTACATGCCTGAGGAACCCAGAGGCCCATTGCCACATCATCTCGACGTTCTTGATCAATCGACGGTAGACAATCGATTAGCTCGGGGGTTCTCAAGTCGCATAGTAATAGGCCTGGGTCATTCGATGGGCGGAGATTCCCAGTAAGCATCACCCAATGCTGTCATTTCGCTTCATTAATCCCGCACAAGAGCTCTCGCAAGCATCTATTTCCCCATCCTCTTCTCCGCCTGCATCCTGCTGGAGACAACCATCTTCCCCATCACGGCCAACTCCCATGATCGAACCTTGGCAGCGGCTGCATCCGCCCTGGGTCGGAGGTCGTCATGGGCGTCGAGGTAAAAGAATGTGTTTCTATCCACGAATGGCCTTAACATTTGTACAACAGGGCCGAAGCCCGCGAAGCCTTCCTCAAGTCGCCCGTTTTCCGCGCATTCCATCCCGCTGTGCTCGACTCGTACATCACGCATGGGCTTTACGAAGATCCCAAGACAGGCGCTGTGCATCTCAAGCAATCCCCGCAATGGGTTGGTCACGCCACCATCTTTTCGTTGCGCGCAAACGAGCTGATTAATCCCCATAGGAAGCAGCCGAATTCACGGAGTTGCAGACCAACAACGAGACATGGGAGCTTCTCCCCACGCTCGACCCGGGGATAGAACTCAAGTGGATCATGGGCGCCGATAAGAGCGCCAGCGCTATGTACGCCCCGCTCAAAGTCCCATGACCAAGGCTGACGATGATCCCCGAACAGGGTGGGCGGGGAGGATGTGTCGAGAAGGACCCTGTGGCGGCGGCCGCAGAATTGCTCCAATGTCACCATTCCCGGAGCGGGTCATCTGGTATGTCCTCACATTCCCGGCGCTTACGTGTATTTGATGTTTGCATTGCAGCTCGTCCAGGAGAAACCGGCCGAAGTTGGTATGTGCTTCTCTTTGTTAGGAGAATATGCCCCCGGTCTCATGTGGACCTCCTTCCAGCTCAAGAGATTGTCAATTTCCTGAGTGGGAAATATGGTCCAGCGTCAGGCGCTGAGAACGCCAAGGCAAAATTGTAATACAAAGGCTGCGTGTATACCTGAAATATACATTTTCTCCATTCGCGAACCTGCCTATGCATCTCACTTTGCTCCGAGACGGCGGCATGTCAGTAACCTAATTCGACTCAACAGCGCGGATAGGTGACACTTGACCGGCTGTATTATTACACACGTACATACACCAAAACATGTTCACGTACACACACACAAACTTGTTCACAGCAGGTAACCTAATGGTTTTTATGAGACCATAATTTTGTATTGGTGTTGTCTCACCGTATTGAGACACCCGATAATAGTGGGCTCGCTGGAGAATGGTGCGTGTCCGCCATAATTGTCATTTCAACGAGTATGGTGGGCTCGCACCACAGTGTTGAAAAATGGTGCGTAACTACCATACCCGCCAAGATCGTGGACATGGTGCGCCCGTACCAGGGTCTTGAAAAACAGCGCGCAGCTACCATGGTGCCGAAAAATGGTGCATACCCACCATATTTGTTAAAGTGATGGTTATGGTGTGCTTGTACCATAGTGCCGAAAAGTGGTGCATACCCACCATATCTGCTGACGCGGCGATTATGGTATGACCGTACCATGATGTCGAAAAATGGTGCATGCCCGCCATATCCATTGAAGCAACAGTTATGGTGCGTGTTGAGATAACAAGCTCACTCAGATTACTGACTTAGAATAATCTCCGCTTTACTGATTACATAAGCACGTCCAGTCATTACCATTCGTAGATTGTCTTTGATACAACACAATAATACCTATATCTATCTAATAATATCTAATACCCCCCATCTGCCTCCTCCACTGCCAACAGGTTATGGGCCCTGGGCAACATACAATGTCAAACCTCGAAGTCCCGAATCTCGAAGATACTGGTTCAAACTGGGTCATTTACAAGAAAAGGGTAATAACTCTTCTGACTCACGAAGGACTCGAACGGCACTTGTACGGAACCGCGCCGAAGCCACAGGAGCTTCGCGAGGCGGATGGGAAGTGGGTCCTAGAAGGAAACCCCACGAAACTGCTCAACGACGACGAAATCGAAGAGCACTACACGAAAATCGACATTTTCGAGCAAAAAGATGCCATAGTCCGAGGAGTGATCTATGCAACAATCAGCAGGGTTACTTTCCTACAGACAAGGAGGGAGAAGACCTCCGCGCACCTCTGGATAAGGCTCGCCGAAATGTTTGAGAACAAAATAAACTTTTTCGAGGCCGCCTCGCGATCTGTCCACGCGCATGCCGAAAAACGCGCCGAAAACGCGATGGTAATAGCTGGAAAGCGAGGGGAAGAGCCTGAAGAAAAGATGAAGGAAAAGAATAGGGAAGCGCGCACGAGCGCGAGGCCTGCCGACGAAGAATGCTATAGGAGAGGAGGAGGAAGTGAAGGTCAGGAACCACAGGAAGAGGAAACAAAGGGCACCGACGAAGAGTCGGATATACCCTGTGATATCTCATACCCCCGTGAAGACACCCCTGCCCTATCCACTCCACGACCCCCGCGCACCGTCGATCTTGCCAATAAATCGCCCGAAATACATCCTGAAACCCCAATCACGCGCGAGATATCGTCGAAAATCGCGAATCCGCTTGAAATCACACCAATGAAAGAAGACAAACCAATTTATATTGAAAAACGAATATATAACACCAGACGAATACCCTATACCCCGAAAACCGAACCAGAAGTGGATAAAGGCCGTAAAATCGAGATTGATGAAGATTCCGCGAGCTACAGGATCTGTGGGACAGAAAAGCGATCAGGAGCGGTCGAAAGGAACTCTTACCATGGTAGGAATAGCCTCCCAATACCACGAGCCGTCCAGATCGAGGGGAAGAATGCACCCCACATCTCCAGCCCCAGCCGAAGCATCAAAATAAACCGGTCGAATTACCGCGCGCTAATAGGCACGTCTTGAAGGCCTTGGGAACCGCTCCCGAACGGTCCAACAATCAGCCGAAACCGCCGGAAAATGATCGCGCAACATACCTATCTTGTCCAAACCACTTAGGCCAACCACCGAAAAAGACCCGACCGAATCGCCGCGCGCGAATAGACGCGAATTGAAGCCCTTGGAAACCGCTATCGAACGGTCCAGGAATCAGCCGAAACCGTCGAGGAACGACCGCGCAACGGACGCACCTTCGTCCAAGCACAAATCCATCACATCCAAAGTTCCACCAATATCCCCCAACCCAAAAGGCCCTCGAGGCAACATCCCAAGCGACCTAGAATCGCATATCCGTCGCATCCCTCGTGCCAGGAGGCCCCCAGGAACCTGGAGTCAGTCCATCAGGCAAGACCCACCTATCTTGGAGCCTGGACCAGCAGAAGGAATCGACTATTGGGATTCCAGAGACAAGCCTAGGGAATATAGAGGGTTAGCAAACCATCTAGGAGGACCAGGTTACCTATTTGCGATGGCCATAGAAGTTCAACCTCGAGGAAGCGCCCAAGAAAGATCAACAATCGCTCGGTCAGCATACCAACGTCCAAATCGGGACATTTCGACATCAAAAACAATCAACACTCGTTTTGACCACTTCAAGACAATCAAACAGTATATTCTTTTATTATATGAGGTATATCTACCTATTTACAAGCTCATATCCCTCGTTTCGCTTGAGGGGAAGTGTTGAGATAACAAGCTCACTCAGATTACTGACTTAGAATAATCTCCGCTTTACTGATTACATAAGCACGTCCAGTCATTACCATTCGTAGATTGTCTTTGATACAACACAATAATACCTATATCTATCTAATAATATCTAATACCCCCCATCTGCCTCCTCCACTGCCAACAGTGCGTTCGTACCATGGCCTCGAAAAACGGTGCGTATCCACCATATTTACTAAAATAGCGGATATGGTGTGTTCGCACCATAGTCTCGAAAAGTGGCGCATATCCACCATAGTCTTGAAAAACGGTGGTATCTCGCCATGGTGTTGGACAACGGTGCATACCAACCATAACCGTCATTTTGACGGGCATGGTGCACTCACACCATTTTCCCAAATCTTACCTTCTAGGTAGTATAGCCCGCCATTCCGCTGATATAACATTGCAATTGAAGATTAGGGGCGACATAATTTTTTCTCTAATGAATGACGCCACCACATTTAGTCCCGAGCTTGGTGGCACACATGCCGGAGCACCGAATCCGACACAAAAAAGAGTATATGTCTACCTACCAACAGAATGAGGTCCTGAGCCTTGTGCCCTCTTGGCCAAATTCGGATGGGTTCGTGGGTGCCAGGATCACGCAGGGAAATGCGGAGTGCCATCTCCCAAGATGGCAGCGCCATGGACAATGATGTAGATTTGGAAATGGAAATGTTTGATTCAGGCTGTTTAGGTGTGTTGGATGCGCATGCTGTTTGGCGACTTCGGCAAGAACAAATACTAAGCTGCATGACAAGGGATCAATGGACGTCGAGCAAAGGACCTTGGTGAGCAGGGTGGCGTATGCCCTTGGTGCGCTTTGCAAGCATGGGTGGGGAGTGATAGGGCAATCAATATTCGTTAGCTGTGATAGGGGTACTGGATATGTATCTATGCCCCCATTTCAACATCAGGATTAACGGGCCGTTTGACCAGAACCCACATCTCGTCCAGCTCGTCGGCGTCCTGCATCCAGTTGAACATCCCAATTAAATTCTCCAATTGGTTCTTCCTTAGTTTCTTGAGATATTCCCTGGTGCCGCAACTGGCTCCGTAATTGGCTGCATAATGGTCGTCCAAGGATAAGCCTGTTCCCGCGGTGTATGCCTGGACGAAGAATGCGCGTGGGCAAGCCGGTAAGACTTCCTCCCGCATTGACTCGATGTAATCGAAATCTGGGCGGGTAGACCTAATAGTCCAGGTTTTCCAAAAATAAAATTCCATCAATGCAACATCAATTGCACATCCACAGTGCATGTGGCCAGGCTGGGGTTCCTTGCGCAGATCTTTTCTATAAGCGGGGCTGTGGATAATAAAGGAAGTTCCGGAAGAGGTGGGCCTAAAGCCATCATACGGCTTACTAGATCCGCGTGGTGGTAATGGCAAATGACATTCTTTTGGGTGGTGGACACGTCGGATCCTCTCGGGGAACAAACGAGCAGAATGGCGGCGGCCACGAGCGTGTGGCCTCTTAAGGCCAGAGAATGGATGAGATTCGTACAAGACAAGACAAGGCTGCTACTCTACAACTCGTTGGTTCGACTCTGCTCGGCTAAGTCACGTGATCGCCGGAGCTGGGCGCTGCCGCGCCCTGCTCCATCTGCCCTTCTCCTTCGAGGCGGCGTCCCCGCCGCCTCGTCGCCACTCTTGCCGCCACGCTTCCTTGCTCATCTTCTTCGCTCCTTTCATCATCATCCTCCTCGTAGAAGAATCCGCTTTCACCCGGGTTCTCTGTTTCTTCGGCTGGTTCATCCGTGGTGGTGCCCGCACCCAGCGTCGGTACCACCTCCTCTCCCTCCTCACGCCCTTCGCGTTCCATGAGCCAGCGCGCTTGCTGCTCTGCCAGTTCGGTCCCCTGCCTTGGTTCAAACCCGCGGAGTCGCCTCGCGCTGAACTCGCCGTCTAGGGCCTCCCCTTCCAGGGTGGCCAAGCGATACGAGTTGACAAGGCGTTCTAGAACTCGCCTTGGGGGTGACCACATCGGGGTGAGTTTTCTATCTGTGCTAACGGTAGTTGTCAGGTCGCTTCGGTAGACTTGGACCAACTCGCCTGGCTCAAATGTCACCTCTTTTTCCCCAGGTCCCAGCACTCGTTTGTCGAAGAGTGCCTTCCGGCGTTGCGCGTGCCGGGCTGCCTCCGATCTCCCGTCTAGGCGTTGCTGCTCTGCGTATGCCATGTGGATGTCGATGGCTGTAGGGGGCAGCATTGACACGATGTCTTCAATCTTCGGGCGCGGTGTATTGATGACCAGCCCCAGCAGCAACTCCTTGGGCGAGAACTTGAGCGCTGGCAATATCCTCCAGTTGAGGATTGAGATTGCGCGTTCGAAGTGGTCGGGCCAGTTCCGGGGAAGGTTTTCTAGCCGGGCAGATTGCCAGCCGTCCTCACCCAGTTCTGGTGCACACAGTCGGGCTAGAAGATATAACAGTAGTTTATTTGTTCCTTCAACTAAGCCATTCACCCACGGGGAGTATGCTGACACAACGTGCGTCTTGGTGCCCTGCGCCGCGCACCACTGAGTTACTTCATCCGCTTTGAAATGTCTTCCGCCGTCTGACATGAACGTTGCTGCTGGCGCGAATGAGTGGAAAATGTCGCGCAAAGATTTGATTGTCGTTTTTGCGCTGCCATGTGTTTTGAACATGTACCCCCATACGTGCTGGGTACATGTGTCGAGATACAGGCCAACGGTGTGGTAGCCGCCTTTCCCTACCGGCATTGACAGGTAGTCCCCAACGATGAGCTCGAAGGGGTGTCGTCTGGTAATTGGGTTCAGGAGTGAGTATAGGTGTGCACCTCCGAAGTTTTTACACTTAGCGCAATCTGTTATTGCCGTGACGATGGACTCGTCGAGCTTTGGGCTATGGAAGCGGTCCAGGAGTGACATTTTGATACTATCGCGGTGCCAGTGTCCTTTCTCCTGATGTTCCTTCTGGGCCTCTGCTATGGCTTCCTCTTTGCTTATGCACTCGCGGCGTGGTCGGGCGCGGATTTTCGTTCCCCCGCCTATATGCCATAGTTTCCCATCCTCTATGGCATATCCTAGTGCTCTATGTCTTGCACGTCTCTGGGTTCTTAGGTCTTGATGGCTGTCACAGCCAGTGAGTGCATTGATCACCTCCGTAAATAGAGGTTCGTCCTTGAACCTTGTCTTCAGTGCTTGGATTTCCGTGGAGACGTCTGGGGTACTTAGCTGGTATAGGTCGTGCACGATACCTGTACAGGCCTCCCAATCGGGTGATACGCACCAAGTGCTGCCATCACTGCCGCCTTTGGGTGTTCCCTCGTACTGCCTGCTGATGCCGTCCGCCACATTGAGCACTCCAGGTACGTGGCGGACGTCGACGATCCGGTGGGCCATCACACCATCCCGCCATCTTGCATGTGTTGCGGATGGTTTGCTTGTCATCAGTGTGTCCCTTAGGGCTTGGCAGTCAGTCTCGATTTCTACTGGGAACGAGTATATGATATCTGAGAACTTATCCAGACAAAATTTGAGAGCCGCAAACTCCGTCAAGAATGGTTTGTAATTCTCTTCTGCTGGTGATGTGCGCTTGGAGGCAAATGCGATTGGGTGTAGGCGCGTCGTTTTCTTCCCACCAGGCAGGGTGACCGCAACCCGCTGGGAGAGCACGCCTGCAAAGGCATCCTTGGACCCATCTGTTGTGACAATAAATGGTGTTCCATCGAAAACGGGCGCGCGTAGCACCGGCTCAGATACTAGTAATCTTTTTAGCTCGATGAATGCCTTGGTGTGTTCCAGCCCCCAGGCATCCCCAAACTTATGTGCTTTCATTAGGCGTTGGTACGTTGCCTTCCCTGCGCCTTTGGGGATATTCACTGCCCGCAGGAGATCGCGCAGTGGTTTTTCGATCTTTGCATATCCTTTGATTAGGTCTCTGAAGTAACCGGTTAGCCCTAGGAATCCTTCCAAATGGGACGCATCTAGCGGTTTGGGCCAGTCCACCACTGCCGTTAGCTTGGAGAGGTCGGGTGTGACGCCCGCGGGTCCCACCATTGCGCCCGCAAACACTGCCTCTGTCATAAATAGGCGTAGTTTACTGGGGGACAGGGAAAGTTTTTCACGACGTACTCGTTCGAGAAGTGCCTTGAGCTTCCTTATTCCTTCTTCAAATGTGTCCGCCGACATACCCCCATCGTCGACGAACATTTCCACGATGCCACTTGCCATTAAGTCATGTAGCTTGTCTGCAGCCAGGTGCGCAAACTCAGAGGGCCCTCCTGTTACGCCGAAGGGCATCCGACAGTAAGCCAGGTACCCAAATCCTTCCACGTAGATTGATAAGTACGGTTGGGACTCCTCTGCTATTGTACAAGCATAGAATCCTGCAGCAAGGTCGAAGATGTGAACATATCTATGCCCGGATAAACGGAGTTGCTTAGCTCGTATATCGCCCTGAGGCATTGGTGCAATCTTGGTGACTTTATTGATCTCATCGAAGTCGTGGCAGATTCTCCACTTCCGCGGGGCTTCCCCCACGTCGACTGGTCTGGGCGGTGGACGCGGTGGCATGTCGGGTGCACTGGGTAAGCCATTAGCGATGCACTCGTCGTTGACCTTATGCTTCAGCTCATCAAGCGTTAGACCACCCGCGTCATGCTCCTTGGTTGCTAAGACCGTTGGTGCTATGCACTTGACGTCCCTGGGATGAATCTTCCTTAGTATACCGTTCTCCAGCATTTCCGTTACCTTTGAGTGCAGGTATGCGCGTTTCTCGGGGTTCATTGAGCGTTGACCCACCCGCATTGCAAATTGGGTGTTTTCTGGTATGTTCAGCTTGTGTATTGCCCCGGGTACCGAGTTTACTTCACTAAGTGATAATGCAAAGCAATCCGCAAATTCAGCAATGAGTTCCCTCACCTGGGCTCGTTCCTCCTCTGAGATGTCTGCGCCGATGTTGATATCTCGCAGAATCTGTTCTACCCGCTCCGGTTTGAAGGGTTGGGTATGTCGCGTGAACATGCACCCGTGTTCTACTGCCAGTACAACTGGCTGTAGCGGTGTTGTGCCTTCCTTCGTGCTGTTTGTGAGCATTACAGGCGGGTCTGAAGGGTTTGCGCGCACTGTCACCGTGTCGTCTGCGAAATTTTGGTTAGCTCTGAACGCCTTGAGGAGCGGTTTACCAAATAGGAAGGACCAGCCGCCTTGGCTGTTAAAAACTTCGAATTCCCCTTTTAGCTTAATCCCGGCGAGCTCTATTACTCCTCTCCATTTGGCTTCCGAACGTACCACCGCTCCATTTGCCATGCGTAGGTACTTCGTGGACATTGACCAGTCCCCGAAGCGGTTTTTCACCTGTTCGAACACTGTGGTGCACATGGCTGCCGTCATTGCTCCACCGTCGAACAGGGCTTCAACCGACACCGTGGCTTTTGTGTCGTGTAGCATGATTGGGTGTTTGAAGGGCGTTTCGGTTTCGGCTTCCTTATGGGTGACAGAGTACAAGTTAATCACGATGTTATTCTCGGGCTCTACTACTGGCTTAGCTTCATTGGGGGTCTCCTTGTATTGATTAAAATCTTTGATAGGACTGGAAACTGACTTGGGGGCCACCTGCGTATCCATCAGGCTGACGGCCCCTCTCCATTTCCCTGGTCGTCCCGCCTGCCCGCACTGTTCTCCCAAGCGAATTCATCTGCTGCTTCCTCGCCCACTGCATTGACGCGCGACATGCCACGGTGCCCAGCAGCCTGCCCCGCGATCATGCGCCATTCACGTTCGTTTGCGCTGGTTACCTCCGTTGCTGTGCAATCTGGGCGGCGATGGCCCGTCTTCCCGCATCTGTAGCACTCTCCCGAGAATAACGGTGCCCCGCCGGGGCGCAGGGGGTAGCCGGTTCTGGGAGTTACTCTCGCATTTTCGCCGAACTGCGCTTTCCATGCCCGCCGTTGCCCTTCCCATGCTGTTTTCCCTTCCGGCGTGTCCTGCTGCATGGGCCAGGCGTCCGCCCGCGCGAAGACGAGCGCTCGCTCCTCCTCCGATAGTGGCAGTCTCTGGCGTGGCGCTGCTGCGGGATTGTTTGCCGGTCTGGTGTTCGTGGTGGTGGTCGGGCTTGCCGCGTTGCTTGCTGGGCGTGCGGCAGTCCTGCTGTTGGTGCCGCTTACTTGGAGACGGTTGAGCTGGTCTCGTAGTTGTTGGACTTCTGCGCGTTCTTTCTCGTGCGCTTCGTGCTTTGCCACTCCATCCCGGATTCGAGAGTGCGAAGTCTCCTCGATTGCAGCGCAAAATTCTCTCCAGTTCGCCTGCTCCTCTTTAACCTCTTCCTTGATCACGTCCGGGAGCTCGTCCCTCGCACGCCAGACGTTGACGTCCGTGTCTGCAATACCCGCCTTCTCCGCCAGGTCCAGCAGCTTGTATGCGAACGCAATGTGGGACCAGAGTTCCTCCCCAGCATACGTCACCTTTTTCCCCAATTCTGCTGTTGTTAATTTCAAGGCTGAGAGCTCCCGCTGGTACTCCGCGCTTGTTTTCTTCGATCTTCGTACAGGTGGAAAGCGCTTGACAAATGCCTGCTGGACCTCGCGCCAGTTGGCTTTGGTTGGGGCGATTGAGTCGTTGAACCAGTCCTCGGCGACTGAGCGGCTTTTCAAGTTGTTCGCGAAGATTTCAATCCGATCGGCATCACTCAGATTGCTGTATTCGTGGAAGCTGTTCTTGACGTCTTTTAGGAAGTCGTCTGGCTGGACGGAATCGCTTCTTTCGCCACTGAACCGGGAGACGGTCTTAGAGTGCATGGTTTTTCTTCTGAGCGACGGGGCTGTGATCTGCGTGATCGCGGTCTGGAATGGGGGTGGGGTGTTGGATCGGGTTGGAAGTGGGGTTAGCGCGGGTGTGATCCCCAGCGATGGGATGCCGGTGAGCTCTGATAGGGAGCTCTCGGTGACCGGTGATGGTGCTTGGGATGCGTTTGATGTTGATTCGGGGTCTGAATACCTGGGCGGTGTGCGGGGGATATTCCACGTTATTGTAGCCCCTCAGGTGAGCGAGATGCTGGTTAGATCGGGGCTATAGAGCTCTTCACTGGGTTGGGCTGTGGTCGAGCTGCTTTCTGGTGGTGGAATGACGTGCATGAGGCTTCCGTGAGGTTGTTGGCTGGATGTGGTTGACAGGTGGTTGGTGCGGTTCATTATGCGGTGCGGTTTGCGGTTTGCGGTTTGCGGTTTGCGGTTTGCGGTTTTGCGGTGATTGCGCGGTGGTTTGGTCAGCTTAGGGTCAGTTCCGCTCTCATCACCAGATGGACACGTCGGATCCTCTCGGGGAACAAACGAGCAGAATGGCGGCGGCCACGAGCGTGTGGCCTCTTAAGGCCAGAGAATGGATGAGATTCGTACAAGACAAGACAAGGCTGCTACTCTACAACTCGTTGGTTCGACTCTGCTCGGCTAAGTCACGTGATCGCCGGAGCTGGGCGCTGCCGCGCCCTGCTCCAGTGGTGTGGAAAATAGAGTATGCCAATGCCCGAGAGGTAGTTGCTGCTTGTGGTAAGAGCTCCTGGACTTTGCGGATCATGCGCCTTAATCCAGCCGGGATCTCTCTTTCACCATTGCTTTTCAAAAAATTGGAGATTGCTTTCTCACCACGCACTGGACGTTGTATCAGGGTTATTTATGTGATATTCAACTTGAAAAATATTTTATACATACCTCGAATTGCCTCCTTATCCTCCTCACTGAGGTGGTCCCAGTGTGACTGTCCGTCGCCATCCGGCTCATCATCACTATCGGCTGGTTCAACTCTTCTCCTTTTCTTTTTCACGCCAGTCACGGGGGCCCGGATATTCTTCTCGGTGTCTGGTAATTGGGGTAAGCTTTGAATTTGCCTAGTCAGCTGGAGCGTTCCATAATATTAATTTGAGGGACATACAGTTTAAGTTCCGGTTCATCCTCAATACCCCCCTGCGGTTCTTCGACTTTCGGTTCTTCGGCCTTTGTCAACAGCACATGGGCATCATTGGCCTCCACCTCATCGGGGAACAAGTTCTGCGTCTGCGCCAAGGCTGTCCAAAGCACGTCATGTTTATCTGCAACCCCTGCCTTGACCGCCTTCCAATTGATTGCGCCGACATTTCCTATGGGCTCTTTTTCTGTCTGCCCCTCAGGCTCCGGAGCCCTCAAATCACCAGTGAGTCCCAGTGCTGGAAGTTCACTTGTACCAGGATACTGCGAACTTGTGTCTTCAGGGCTAAGGCATGTCGCGAGTGCGAGTAACTTGTGAGTCAGTACAAGTTGATCCGTGGGAATACTTGCATCAGGAAAAACCTACATTATTGATTATGTACAATTAGCTGTAATTAGTCATATTCATGATAATTTCGAAATAATGCCTATATAATCAGGTCATAATCGGGTCATAATCAGTTACCCCAGCCCATTTGCCATGGTCAGCTAAAATCTGATAAATTTACCGAAATTATGCATAATTACCTCAACTTAGAAATTAGCCATTGCAATTACACTGAATTATTAGCAGGTGCCCAAACTGATTATTACTGATTCTATGTACATGTTACCCTGCAGCGCGCGCGCATCCCGGTACACTCGCCAAGAAACGCCCGATTCCTAACATGAACCATCTCACCGGGTAGTTCGGATACGACTCAGTTGTCTGCATCATTACCTGGCAAGCGGGAGTGGGCGAGAGATGGTGCAATGCGTGCGGACGTAGAGCACGGACGCGGCCGTCCCGCGCTCCATGGCGGTCTTCCGCTGTGTTCTGTGGCCCAGATTGGGCGTCGTTTGCCTGTGCACCGCTCGGGGTCGGGGGGCACGCACCATTGAGTATACTTCTTATAAAATTTCTAGCCCCAGTCCGGGCGTACTCTACGCGCCTCCTCGGTGGGGTGTCGCGCAGGAGTGTGGTGCGCATTGGAGCTCCTTCTCTGCGCTCTGCGTTCCATTGGAAGGGCTGAGTTACATCGCGGTGGATACGTGGGGCAGCCCAGCAGCGCGCAGTCGAAATTCGAAGTACCCCAGAGGGGGTAAAATTGATCGGTCGCATCCCTGGGTCGAGTTTCGCGCATTCGGGGGGAAAGGGGCCGGGAGGGGGGCTGGTGGAGATACGAAATTCGTACCCCCGCGGCTTGGTGGAGCGCGCATCTGGATTTGAGGCGAGTACAGAGGGGGAGGGCGAGCGGAGCTGCTGTGAATTTCGCCGGGTTGCGGCCTAGCGAATGCGGGTGTGCCTTGTACGCTTTGGGCGGAGTGACGTGCGAACTAGCGTGTGATATCGCCGCCTCGTCACTCCTTGGGCCATTTCCTCATCGTCCCCCGGCGCCGCCGCGGTACCACTTTGGTAGTTCCGTCCTCGTTGTCCCGGGGTACTGTTGTGTCATCCCTCACCACTGCTGGGTTACTACTCCCTAGAGACACTGCGCCGGCTCCCACACGGCCGTCCCGCCCATCTCGTGTCGTCGTCCTGCGGTCCCCAGGTGATTGCGATGTCATTGGCCTTCTAAGATGGCGATGGGGAAGGCCGGGAAGCGACCAGTGAGTCAGTGGTGTTGAGGGAGCCGATAGGAGTAGGGCGCGTGGGGGATGGCTTCCTGTCATAGGGCGATTGTCGTCATCCTGCGATCTTGGGAGCCGCGTGTCGTCGTCGTGTGCGAGCAAGCAAGGATAGCTGCGAGGGGCGATGGGGTAGTGGTCAGTGCTCGTACTGTTGTGGTTGAGAGATATGCGACGCTGGGTTTTCTCTCCTGAGGGTCTGCCTCCCACGTCGTCGTCCCGCGATCTCCGGGCGCCACGAATACATGGTCTCGCTCGGGGCTGGAGGGGCAACCGTGGGGGTGACTGGGTACACCGGAGGCTGGCCCTTGGGATGGTGATCGGGGCCAGATGAAGGGAGCGCTCAGAGTGGTGATGGGTGTGAGTGGCGTGCTGTGGGTAAAATTCAGCCAGGCACAACGTGGGATGGGATGCACGCACTGTAATAGATTTGCCGTCCCATGTCGGTGGAAGTGAGGGGATGTAAGCGCTGGCCGCTATCCGAGCGGTAAGGGGCACAAGCGAGAGGCATTGCAGCGGGAGGGGATGAGAGCCCATGATTCCGTACAAGATCGGGGTGCGGCAGCGAGGGCTATGCGCGCGTGGACACCATAAGGGGGCGAGTGATTTGGGTGCGTTTGCGCATCGTCGGTCGATGAGAGAGGACGGTGGGGAAGGTCGGGAAAACGGACGAGTGGGCGAGCGCTGTTGAGATGTCTGGGAGGGAAGCTTGGAAGAGGGTAGAAGAAGAGAAGAACGCGCTGCTAAGGGCTCTCCAGAGATGTGGGACGGCGAGCGCCCGTGTCAGTCCAGCCGTAGCGACTCCACGGCGTGAGCACTGAGCACTCAGTAGGACTTAGAGAAAAAAAACTCGAAGTGTGATCATGTGACGGGAAATCTCGCGTGACTCATGTTCAAACTTCAACCAAAGTTACCAAACTGAGCGTCTCTCCTTCGCGGCACATCTCTACCGTAGCTATGCTCGTATTCTCGGCGCTCCCACGGGGAGGACAATGGCGCCCACCGGTACGTACATCCCTATCAACCCTAATATTGCGCACTCATCATGCCTTCGGGTTTTTAACTTTAGTGCCCAATGGCTAGTGCCGCAAACAACAGGTGGTAGCCGCTACCGCCTTGCCCTTGCCGCACTATGCCTCCTTCGTCGCACCCCACCGCTCTTGCACCCCCCACCCTCGGTGCGCCGCTCCTACTTGCCGTGCCACTTGCCGCGTCCCCTCTCTGGTGGGTGTCCCTCCGCCTCCCCAATGCCCTAATGCATTTCACTCACCACCAAGGCTCTCGCATCATTTATCTCAACCACTCATCCAACACCCAGTTCCCTTCCACCACCACGGAGCATGCTTTCCAGCTGCCGCAACCTCCCCACCAACATTTTCCCGCTCCCACCTGTTTGAATATCCAACACAACGCCCCGAGCTACGTCACTGGGGCTGTTGCCGCGAGAATCTCGCTACCCAACGTCAGGCATGTCATTGCTTCTCGGCGAGACTCTGCGACTCAAATAGAATGTCTCGTAGTTGTCAACCCTTCAGCATTTGGCCACCAAGTGTGATTGTGGTCCTCGGCGCCCCCTCCACCCACCCCAATCCCATACCTACTGTCCAGTGCAATATTAGGAATAATACTTGATAGCTACCTGTGTATTGTATTACAGAATTAATTGATGGAATTGATTTCAAAAACGCATGTCTGAACTACAAATCTCAATATTGGAGGGAAATTAGTGATAATTGATAATTGGTGCTAGAATTATCGGAAATTAGTGATAATTGGTGCTAGAATTATCGGAAATTAGTGATAACTTGGCTATAATTATCTGGGGACTAAAATAAAAGCCCATAATCTAAAAAGTCACAATTATTGGATAATTATGACCAATTACACATAAATCAAGGGTGAGGTTTTCCCTGATGTGTGAGTATGGTGACTCACAGATCCAGATCACCTGTGGCCACAAGTCCTTGCAGGTCCAGGTTTGAAATTTTGAACAACAGGTACTTGTGGCAAGTACTTGCCATAACCTGTAGCCATATGTTGGGTGCAATTCCTTGCTCCCCACTCACTTCCATGTGAAAAATTTCCACCTAATCTCACATGTACATATATCTGTAGCTGCCTGGGCCACCCTGTAATAGGCAATGGCATGGGTACATCTGTGGGTATCCAGAAGGTGTCCCATACCTGCACCTATATGGGTTGTAACCTGCCCACCCACAGGTTTAAAATCAGTGGGTTGGTGCAGGTTTTTGGTTATACCCTTGTGGGTGACCTTATTCCGCACCAAATCAGGACTTTGAGGGGTCGATCGGACACTCCTAAAGGCCCTTATGAATGTCCAAAAGACCCGACAGGGCTACCTATCCCCATTCTTAAGTTATAGGGTGCGCGCTCCAGGGGGAGGAGGAGAAGGTCATGTCATGGAGTGAATTCTGCATCGGAATGTATGATTGTGGGACGCATTTAACACTATTTTATGAGCTGAATCCGATGCGCATAGCGCGAGAGGCATCGGTATCTCCGATCCTGAGATACAGAATGATAGTCTGCCAGATTGCGCGTACCGTGGGATCGAGGATACCGATGCCTCTCGCGCTATGCGCATCGAATTCAGCTCATGAAATAGTGTTAAATGCGTCCCACAATCATACATTCCAATGCAGAATTGACTCCATGACATGACCTTCTCCTCCTCCCCCTTGGAGCGCGCACCCTATAACTTAAGAATGGGGATAGGTAGCCTTGTCGGGTCTTTTGGACATTCATAAGGGCCTTTAGGAGTGTCCGATCGACCCCTCAAAGTCCCGATTTGGTGCGGAACTGATGGTTATTTATGTGATAGCTTGTTAGGGGCGGATTTTTCAAGGGTATGCCAGTTTCCAAAAGCCAATAAGTAACCTGTGAGTAACTTGCGAGTACCTGCAAGTATTTAGAACTCATAAGTACTTGGATACTCACAAGTAAATGACCTGTGGATCCAGATCTCACAAGTATAAAACTTGTGCAGATCCAGGTATCAGTTTTTCACATGCAAGTACTTGTGACTACAGATCCAGGTTACTTGCGGGTTAACTCGTGACATGCCCTATTCAGGGCCCATGGAGTTGCCGGGATTGGCTGGACTTGACCCACAGGATGCGCCGTTGTCGCAGCCAGGGAGTCGGACTGGAGTATTCACCGCCACAGTTGTGACTTCGGAAGCGGGGGTACACGCCGGGGCCGGCTCTGCTGCTGGAACTCCGTCCACCTGAGGGTCTGGGCCGATAGTGTCCTGTAGGTCATGACTGGGGAGCAGATCTCCGGGAAGTGGGGTGGGTGGATCTGTTACAATAGGTTCATGGGCGTCGCCATTATTCGCCGAGCTCAGATCAGGACGGGAAATTTCAACATCGTCGAGGGTAACATTCTCTGTGTCCAGTGGTTGGGCAGCCTGCTTATCCGGAGTCGCCAAGTCACGCCCAGCAGGCACAGCTTGGCCTAGGAGCATGACGAGCTGGAGTGTGGCTTCTGCCGCTGATAATGCTGACTGTGCATCTTGGACTCGCTTGAGGGCTGCTTTTTTCGCAGCTAGATAAATTAGGTGTCACAACTCGCTCTTTTTCTTTCTTTTCTCTAAGTCTTTCACATCTTATCTTATCTTATCCCCTTATCTTATCAGAGCTTATCATATCTTATCAGGGGTTTATCTTATCTTTCTCAAATCCTTATCGCAGATCATCACGTGATCCATTATGTAAGCCAAACCGCGGTTTTGCATCATGGAATACGCATGCTTTAGGATATTACTTTACTTTGTTTACTTTCTCTTTTATTGCCAAATACGCTAGAAGTACTTAAGGCTTTACATTTGTATTATGTACTCTAATTCGATTCTCTTTGGTTTCCGTCTAATAAACGGTGTACTGAGGCTCAGTCGTATTCATATATTCTTTCCTTCTTTTCATTCATTCTACTTGAGAGACTGCCGCATCCTTTTGGGTGTATTAGGCGTGTCCTTACATTAGGTGTGTGTAAGGACACGCCAAAACCAACCAAAAGGAAGGCGGCAGTCTCTCAAGACGAATGAATAATAGAAAGAAAGAATGAATGAATGAATACGTTTGACTTAAGATCCCACTTGTTAAGGCGGAAACCAAAGAGAATCGAATTAGAGTACATAATACAAGTGAAAAGCCTTAAGTACTTCTAGAGTGTTTGGCAATAAAAGAGAAAGAAAACAAAGTAAAGTAATATCCTAATGCATGCGTGATCCATGATGCAAAACCGCGGTTTGGCTTACATAAGCGATCACGTGATGGTCTGCGATAAGGATTTGAGAAAGATAAGATAAACCCCTGATAAGATATGATAAGTTCTGATAAGATAAGGGGATAAGATAAGATAAGATGAGAAAGACTTAGAGGAAAGAAAGGAAAAGAGCGAGTCGTGACAGTGTGAGCTTTCTTCGTTTAAAAATTTTATGTGAATTCATACCGATGCCTCTGCCTTTCTTCCTTCGTGGTATGGCTTTACGGCACGTTCATTAGTTTCAGCGTCTTTCAGCTCCTGAATCGCTCTCCGGACATTCGCTTCCACATCTTCAAATGATGTGAGTAGGGTAATTATTCAACAGTAAAATGATTTACATTCTGGATCAGTGTGGGCGTTCATCGAGTTGTTCGTCGAGTTTTCCTGGTACGAGGGGGGGTGGATTCAAGTCTGCAAATTCGGGCTCTTATACCTGAACCACCATAGTACCCTGAGGATCGGGAGTGAAACAATTAAATTCGGCGTGTATCGGCCAAAAACTAGTACAGAAGAAAATGAGGGGGCAACCATACGGGCTCCGATCACCGCACATTGGGGACACCCACAATTTTATACACACCCCTGGAATGAAGGTACAATGTTATGCTCCCCAATTGAAAGAGGGGGCGGATAATAGCGTCAGTAGGACATTTATGCTAATCGCAATTGTGACACTCACAGTTCACTTGCCAACACAAAAGGTAGTGCATATGTACGTCCAGCATTACACTGATTAACAACATCTAGAGAATTGACTATCAGAATTAGTGTAGAAGAAAGTGATAGTGGTGAACGCACATATCGCGATCATCGGGTATACCGGGTCCGTTAGTACCATGATGAAAATAAGGAGAACATGAACAAACAAGGTGGGATAGATCTTAGAGGCGACATAAACGCGAGTGAGTGTAACAAGAAACAGCGGAGAGTACAAGACGTGGAGTCAACTAGCAGTGGTATATTATGAGATCAGACTTCCCAAACTCTGTGCGTCATTAATTGTGGAACATATCCGACTTTACTCATAGATATATTTTTTTCCCTCAGTTAAACCCCTACGAACTAGTATCATAAGTATTACAAAAATATCCACCGTGGTTCGCGGTTGTTTTGCTCACACCGCCTACTCACACTGCCGCCCAGTGCTTACACTGCCAGAAATCGTGCTCAAGCGGTGGGTGGGTTACCCTGCCAGTGAAGTGAGGGAGGATCGTCCCCACGATCCTATCGGTTCTTGGTTGACACGGTATGGTAGATTATTTCGCTAAATCGTCAGTGCACAAGAACCTAGGTTTCCAGACGAATATGGGTGATACCTAAGCGCCGCATGGATTAAGCGGGAAGAACATGAGCCCAGAATCACAACATGATAAAAGCTGTCCCTAACCACTACTAGTATTGTTTGCGATCGCACCTATCATGCCAACAGATCTTGATACGGCCCTCGGAAACCTGTCGGTCAAGGACAACTCAGTGCTCTGCGAGCCCTCATACCACCATGGGAGTAAGGATGGACACGGGTACACCCGCGGGTAAAAAAACAAAACCTGTACCTGTAACCTGCATACCCGTACCCGCTGTGTACACCGCACCCGTGGGTACAGGTAAAAACCGCGGTTCCGTGCGACCGATCGCACGGAGCCCTGTCGTCTCGTCGGATTATTGATCTATGGATAAAATAGGTTATGTTCAACACTGAGATGAAAGAAAACGGACTAAAACTGACCAAGATATGGCCATATTTGCTTGTGAAAACCATAAAGTCGGCCTCGCGCATGTGAACGGTTGACCCGCGCCCTCTCGTCTCGTCGGATTATTGATCTATGCATAGAATAGGTCCTGGTGGATATTTGGATGAAGAAAAACGGATTGAAATTGGCTGAGATGCAGCCAATCTACTGATAAATCCATAAAATTGGCCTCGCATGTGAGAACGGTTGTCCGGCGCCCTGTTATCTTGTCGGATTCTTAATCTATGAGTAAATTGGGTCCTGGTGAATACCAGGATGAAGAGAAACGGATAAAAACTCGCCAAGATACTGCATATCTGCTGGTAAAATCGTAAAATCAGCCTTGCGCATGCAGGCAATGATACAGAGCCCTATCGTCTCATCGGATCCATAATCTACACTTAAAATGGGTCCTGGTGAATACCAGGATGAAGAGAAACGGACAAGAACTCACTGAGATGCAGTAGTGTATCTGCCCAAAAGTCACAAGATCGGCATCGCGTGTGCGAACGGTGGCACGGAGCCCTCTCGCCTAATTGGATTCGTGATCTAGGAGCAAAATGGGTTCTTGTGAATGCCAGGATGAAGGCAAACGGGCAGGAACTCACTGAGATATCATATTTGCTGAAAAACCATAAAATCGGCCTTGCATACGAGAACGGTCATGCGGGACCCTGTCGTCTCGTCGGATTCGTAATCTAGGAGCAAAATGGGTTCTGGTGAACCCCAGGATGAGGAAAAACGAATGGGAACTCACTGAGATAAGGCCACACTGGTACCTGTGGCTGACCTGTGGTACCTGTGGTACGGGTTGCGGTGTTTGCGGTGTTACCTAATTGTGACACTGTAACCGTACCCGTGACACCCGTACCCGTGACACCGCGGGTTTACGGTAACCCGTGTCCTTCCTTAATTCCGTCCAGGTGCATGCCTACACCATGATGAGCGCCTTCACATTTGTAGCAAGTATGAAGCATGCGTGCCAAAGATGAACGCTATCTGTGCAGCGCGCCTGGTAGCTTACCCGACGCGGCGAACGATTACAAAGACTCCTGGGCGCCCTTGGTTCGCACAGTCAGGACACTTTCGGGAGGGCGATATATATCACAGTCCACCACGCAGTAGGATTCCAGCCCAGACCTGGGGACGATCTCACGTGCCTTCGCAATCATATAAAACCCGTCGTCACAGCGTGACGGTGGACGCACATCCCACTCCTCACCTCCATGTCCATCGCCCTACCCGTATTGAGCAGCGAAAACGTAGTAAAACTCCCCGCGCCACCCGCCAACCCGCCCACCGACAGAGACATTTGTTTAGCCCATTCCCTCACGACGGACATTATGGAAGCCCATTGTGAGTGATATATGACCGCATATAACCACTGTTTTCATCCTGTGTAGGTGAAGGAAAAGTTACTGATGCGGATTTGGCCAACGCGCTCATATACAAGCACATGGTGCTGGCCGCTTCTGCTGCTGCAAGTCGGTTGACCCCTCCTTTGTGTTTCCCCAGTTTTGATTAACGGCAGCAGGGTTTCTGCCAGTTGACGAACCTAAACGAACCCAAGGCCTCCAAAACGATATCCGGGATACGCGGGACGACGTCTGCATGATGCATGCGGACGTGCGGAACCTCCAGTGAGACGTGCAGGCTCTGAAGGAATATACACAAGCGGTGAACCAAGAGGTCAAAAAACTAAACCGAATATGCACCCTGGTAAGCTGCCTACCAATACACCCACCTCAACAACAAATTACCCAGATTTTCAACCGCGCCCAGTCGAACGACAACGACGCAAGACGGGAGATCGCCCCACTTCCCAACGAAGAGGATGCTACAACGCCGCTGATCGATTCGTAACCGCTTATTCTCAAGGCAATTGGTAGCAACAGAGAACGATATCCCATAGCACGGACTGAGTGTTGAGATACAAGCTCACCTACAGTATTTGACTTAGGATTATTTGCGCTTTACTGATTATGTAATCGCATCCAGTCTTTTACATTCGTAGATTGTCTCTCATTCATCAATATATCACAATAGATCCTATACTCATCTAATAATATCTATTTATCCTCCCATCTACTTCATCCACTGCCAATACTGAGGGCTTGGAAAGTTTGGAGTTTAGAATTTGGAACGCGATCGCGAGTCGCGACGAATCACATGTACTTTTGTGCAGGTAGACCAATGAAAATCCACACTTGAATTTGGAAAGCAGGGCTACAGCGTCTCCACGAGTGGTAGATTGTTTTCATCCTGCGAGTTCTGCTGCTACTTTGATTCCGCCACTGGGCAAGTGCCTCATGGAACAGCTTCAATATACAAATCATACTTTCTCCGTTACAGAAAAAGCACGGCGGCCAAGTACAATCGACCGATTCCTGAGGCATTCCGCTTTCCACAGTGTCGCGAATTATCATGCCGTGCATTACCACTTCCCGTGGACGCCCATTTGTAGGTAGCCCGGCATTGGCACCGCTCCCATCCTCCACAATTCCCGTATCCATAATAGACCACGATGAAAAGCCATGAAGCATGCAATACTGTTCCACTCGTGATGATTACGGTGGAGGAATTCCAACAAATTCCAATGTGATGATGACAGTATGTCTGGCGTTGGACACTAGGTAGTATTTCTAGTTTTCGTCTCATCATTTTTTACACACAAGGTTGGCGTGGCTATTATGATTGGCAAGATGGAGATGCCTTCGGGGATAGTCTACCACAATTTCAGCCAAGAGCCAGTTCAAAATACAGTACCCAGACTCACTTACATCAGGAAAGTTACATCTGTCTTATACGTCTTAAGTTGTCTTATTTTACTTATTTCCATCTTAGGTCTTAGTTGGCTGTCTTAGGTCTTAGCCAAGACAAAGATATCTTAGGCTTAAGACCAAATAAGTTTCAAAGTATCTAAGTTTCAATTAAGTCTGGGCCTAAGTTCTAAGACCAAACTCTAAGGCAGAAGCTATGTACCTTTTTATAAGTTATTCAGGACTTATATAAGACGACTTAAACTTATGAGCAGTCTTAAACACTCTTATTCGAGGCCAATCATCACTACTTATACTACTGAAATAAATACATAATGAATAGTATAAAGAGCTGACCTGAAAGCCATGGCGACGGCTTCAGGCTTGGGCCGCGACTCGCTGCTAGATTGGGTTGGCGACAATCACTTGTCCCCCTCCTGCCATGCGAGTACCTCGGAGGACACGTTCCATGATCGTCCGATTTTAGGGTGGGCAACATGTGGGTGAGCGTGTCACAAGCTATAGAGGTGAGGGTGGAGATGACAGATAAGCGGGTGGTGCAGCAGATGGGCGGGACTTGGGTAGGATTCTCACCTAGGATCGACACGGCTCTGCAAGATGTGCGGGCTAGTGAAGCGCAGGGCTGGAGGCGAGGGGGCGGATGGATGGTAGTGATGGATCGGGTGGCATCAGAGTGAGCATGCCGAGTACTTGGGAGCTTGAGAGCTTGGGCTGCTTCATGGAGCGAGGAGCGCGATGACGAGCGCCTGCATCATTGTGAGAGCGGAAAAACCACAAGTCCGTTCGAACTCGGCCTAAAATCAAGCCACGTCAGCGGTGTCTTGCATTGCCATCCTGATGCTACAACTATTGACACGAACGTCGCACTGGCTGGCAATGGTCACCCAACCACACTCATAATACCACACATCCTGCCATCTCTTGCATCAGTGAGTAGTGTTCCAGAGTAAATTCACCCTCAGTAATACACTAATAGTAATACAATCACGCAGATTTTTTCTAACGCAATTCCGTCTGTACATCCTGCGTATCCCGCGCAACAACTTGGTCCGTACCTGTCAGTAGCTCGCGCCCTTGGACTTCTGTACGTGTCCCACACTTTTTTTGGCGCATTTTAGTGCTGACCCGACGCCATAGAGTAGTGCAAGCCATCCACAGGCCCGTATCGCCTCTGCTCCAGCCCATGCCACCTTGGCTCGCACGCATATGCTCTCGCTTGGACGTTGGAGGCTACAAGAGGGCCGGACGCGAGTGGGGAGGAACAGGCATGAGCTGAAGCCACGCAATCAGTGCTGGGGGATGCTGAACATTCACACTTGCCCCAGGTTCAAGAGGCTACCCACGTACGCCTACCCGTGCGCGCTGTGCTACATGTTGTGGGACTAGGTGGGTTCCCATATGTACCCTCGCTCGCTTTGCTAACCCGACCAACACAGGAGAGCCGCGCATTCGGCATGTCTGACACATTATACACCCCCGCTCACCGCGGCCCTTCATGGCCTCCCTCGCACAACTGCGCATTCGGTACGCCTGATACACCCCACACCCCTGTATGACCCTGCCCACTAGCGCCTCACGCCCCCCCCCTCCCACAGAGCTCGTGGCTACTTGCTCAAACCGACCAGCAGCAGCGCTTTTTGCGCACCCCGCACACAACCGCGCCCAGGGTACAGACTGCACACGTACACACTTGCTTGAAGTTGGAGGCTACAGGGGGCCGGATTCGGGTGGGGACGATAGCGCGGGTTGGAGCTAAGGCTCAGCATGAGTATGAGTATCCTGCAAGTACTTGTGAGTTGACCCGTGGGAATACTCGCGAGTTCAAGTACTTGTTTTGCCAAAAACTCGCAGGTCCAAATACTTGCGGATCCGAGTCGAGCATCCTGACCTTGCAAGTACTTGTGGCAAGTACTTGCTGACTCGTTTAGACCCTTACAGGGTCTTTCCCACGACACATATACACTCAAATTTCATTTTAAACCAACAAAATCCCTACAAGTACTTGTAAAATACCCATAAAATACTTGTTTCTTGCTGACAAATGACCCTCAGCAAAAAAGGAAGTCGAGTTGGGGTCAGGTGATGTCAGGTGATGTCACACATGAGTCACCTTGGGTCAGGCTCAGTCGTGTTGTAGTCTCAAATTGACCAATGGAAATCTTTCCAAGTCCATTCAAACTCCACTTGAAAAAAATGACCACGTCGTCACTTGGTTGTTGCACCTGTTCGTCCAACTCCTCCTACACCTCTGTTTGAAAGCCCCTCCAAAATTCTGCCCGCACCAAGCTTGCCACTTGCATTACCTTCTAGCACCCACATCAGAACATGAGGGATGGACTGCTGCCAGTTGGAGGATGATGAGATGGGTGCCAGACCTGGTCATCCACCCAGAGGAGAAAGGTAGGATGGTTTTATGTAGGTCCCCAGACTGACACCCTCCATATCAACCCTCTCTTGTAGCTTGGTAGTAGGACCTTGCATGTAGTATGTTTCATGCCCCCCTCCCCCCCCCACCAACCTCATGCCCTGTAGTATCCCGCATATTTTACAGTAGATATATCAGTAGTACTATTACTACTCCTTGATACTAGTATTTCATGCTATCTGAATACAATTGGCTTTAACATGACTTGTGGTTGACCTGATTCAAATGACTGTTGCCTGACATTAGAATGACCCCCCAATTGAACAATTGCTTGATGCCAGGATGACCCATACATGACTGTGACAAGACATTCCCCTGACTATTGTAGTTGGCTGTAGTTGGCAAAATGTAAAATAAGCCGCAAAAAATGAGCGGCAATGGTCATGTTGAGTCTTATTATACATTTGCATGACATAAGCCTGACTTCCTTTTTTACTGAGAATGACCCGTGACCCACGAGTACCTGTGAGTAGTGACAAGTATTTGTGACTCGTCACAAGTACCCATATGACTCGCAAGTACTTGTAAAAACTACTCGCGAGTTCAAGTACTTGTGGACTGAACTACTCGCAGATCCGAGTCGGGCCCTGGACCAAACAACTACTCGCGAGTGCGGATCTGGATCTACCCACGGATCGATCCATGCTATGCCTTAGTTGGAGCTGTGCGCTGTGCTTGCGAGATACCCCCCATGCGCAGTGTGCCGCATACAATAATCTTATACTAGTATAGTAGATTGTATAGCTACCCTAAAATAAGAAACTTTTTTCCCCCTTAAACCGTCTTATATGTCGTCTTGAATTAAGAACCAGAACTTGAGCAAGATGAGTGGGGACTTATAAGTTATATTGAACTTAAATAAGAGATGTAGACTTGATAAGAGAATATTACTTATGTAAGACCGAGTGGCCTTACTGCACTTATTGATCTTATGCACTTATATAAGACAAATCCAACTTGCCAAGATAGGTACATGGCTTTTGCAAGTTGAGAAACTTTGGACTTATTTGGCCTTATGGTCTTATATAAGACCATAAGGAAATATGTAATTTTCCTGATGTGTTGATATGGGCACAGTTTTGGACTGCCTCTCTGTCACAAACCCACGAACCATTGCCCGAGTCATTGCCTTTAAAGGTAACCACCATGCGACTTTTGAGAGAACGCTGGCCTGGTGTAGGGGCTGAAAAATGGTTAATGGAATGTTCATTTCCATTAAAATCTTGTTTGCGAGAGAAAAGGATGGGTAAGTCATTGCGTTCTGGACAGTCGTTAATCTTTATTCCTTTGCTATTTATTTTCAGTTCGGAACTCACGCATAGCAAACATATCACTCCTTGGGAACTTCTCCGCCTGGTATTCTCGCACGAAGCGCGCGTGAAAGCAACCGGTGCCATCCCCTCCTGCTTGCGGGCACAGGCACACAGCTATGAGTTCTATTCCAACATTTGTCATTTGGAAATGATACCAGGAGGCCTTTAGGTTGGTAAATATGTGTTCAGTGAGCAGTAGATTTTGCCTGACCGTGCCCATGTTCAGCCGTTGATTCCAGCCGCTCACGACAATAGACTATCTGAGAGCTGATACATGGAGCACTCATCAGCTAGGACGCTTTCGATGAATCTCCTATACTCTTCGTCATCACCTACACTGTCTGTGTCCATTTCCCTGGTGTCCCCAGCCTGAAACAAGAGTGTATCATCATCGATACCGACCACAACCTCCTCAAATGGACTGAGCTCCCTCTCTTGCAGTTTCTGCCTTTTTGCACGAGCTTTTACATCCTTTCGGGCTTTCCTCATGGGCGTTACGATTGGCGAGGCTCTGGGATGTGGGATGGCTGGCACTATCTGTGTGAAACTATCCCTAGAGGTAATGCGGATGTATGACGGGGGCGAAGGAGGTGGACGATTGATGGAAATACAACGGGGGGGTGTTTCCGACATGGTGAGTTGATATTTGTTCTTTTTGTTTACAGAATAATTGCATGGATAAAGTATATAGTGAGTACGCACAATTAGTTTCCTCAGCCGTCCTTCTCCGACACTCATGGCACCAAAAAAAAAACCCTCCAAACCCTCCAAACCACGCCATTGTCGCCGATGCCCTGGCCATCCGTTGGCCAGCGAGTGCGTCCACTCGCCTGCCGGCAGAGCATACCTAGCAGCGAAAGACACACCGGTAGTGTTTCCCCTCCTTTCCGCTGACCTGCTGGCCTGACCGATCCCAAGAACAGCATTGGATCGCCAATGAACCAATCCAGTAGTCCCCCCCTGCCCTCGCCTACCCCCTCGCCTACGCCCCAGGTCCATTTTCTGTTGGCTCTTTTTGTGTAAATTACTAATTTTATCTAGGACGGCCACTCTCCTATGCGCACCGCGGCAGTGGATGGCTTAAACGAAGAACCCCCGTCATCTCCTTACTACCCACTGCCCACACATCGTAGCAATGAGCTCCCAGAATCTTCGATTGATCCCTGCCTCTTAGGGCTAACAGCTGATGGACGTGGACCAGGCCATGTATCGCCTGAGATGCCAACACAAGTATCATCAGAAATGTCTACCCAACCAACAACTGAGGACGCTCAACCAACGGCCGAGGGTACCGCGGGCGCGAATGGCAATGGCCACGGCAGTGGTGCTAAAAAACATCAACGAGGCACTCGTGTCCGTATCACCAAGACCAATGACGTCCACGGATATGTCTCAAATGCTATGCGAGGAGGTGACAACTTTGGTAAGCCAAGCATACAATACGATCAATGCCACACAATTAAACCATTTTATAGAAATATTGAGGACGGGTCAACTAAAAGACCCTATTGACAATTCGCTCCAGGCCAGCAAACAGTTTGTGCGGGGTATGGGGGAAATTATAATTCGTGTATGTTTTTCTTGCCCCCCCCTCCAAATAATGTCCAAGCCTTAGTGCATTCGACAGTGTGAACAGTTGGCCATCCAAACTGGCTGCTGGCTTTTTATCACTGAGCAACATACCACTGCACGCACTCCGTTTATCCATTATTCATTGCCATGATTGATCCGAGAGGGTGAGGAAGATATTGAAGATATTATTAACCAATTCAACCAGATGTTCGCCAAATTATTAGCTTCCCGGCGCCATGACGCTCAAGAGATGCACGGAAAGCTTCTCGAATCCCAGAGAAAAGAAATCGAGACGAGGAAACAGTTGGAAGCCAGCGCAGCTGAGGCGGAAAGCTCGAAGCAGACAATTGAACGGCAACAAAGAATGCTTGATGAACAGACTATGCTATTAGAACAATTATGGCAACATCTAGCGACACAGTAGTAGTCCCACTGAAAATCCCAGTTTATTCCTCCCGGCAGTTAATATGGGGGATGATAAGCAAAAATAGGCGAAGGGACACCAAATTGAGGCCCATCAGCAGCATATCGGTTAGTCCTTGCAGGGCCCAAAAAAGCATAACGCTCGATGCTTGCCAAGCACTGAAAAACATAAACCTCGCATGTAGTATCCCACTGTTTTCGACATATAGTATACAGATTGGGGAACTTGGTATCGCCCTATAGTACCCCTTCAATCCCAGTGTTGTTGAGTCAACGGACGAGCTGCTTGAAAGCTCAGCTGCTCTGGTAGCGATAAATTACCACCCTAGATATGCCAATCAAACTGATATATGATTAAATATATCAAATCTCTATGCGAAATGATATGCAATTCAACCACCTCGTAATATTTCCTGTTCCGCTGCCTCTAGTCCCTCCATCCCTAGTAGCTCCCAACCATTGCCCGCATTTGCTAAGGCTGCCAAAGCAGTTGAACTTTCAAGTGATTAGGCATCAGAATTTGTTCAGCGAGGTAAGGAGGCATACTTACCGATTAGAATATAACGATGCACCTGCTAATCGCGCGTTGATGGGCTGCACAACGTAAAATATTTGGCGGTCAGATCAAACCGAAGTTGCAGGCAGGGTGGGTTCGTCGGAGTGGGTAGGTGCCCATGCTGTTCCCGCTAGTGTTGAATAACCAATATATGGTGGGAGGGCTGTTCCATGGGAATGAGTAGCTCGGCAGTAGGTATCCCAGTATTCCCGGGCATCCAAGAAGGTGGTAAATGATTTGTGTTGACAGCTGTTGAAGCCCTCTACATGTGGCCTGACGGTTTCCCTGACCACTGGTTTAACGGCGCTGGCGAAAGCATTGCATGACTTACCAGTCACGGAAAATTCCCAACTGGCGACCCACAAGAATGACGTAGAACTTCCCCTTACCACTCCCATGTAAGGAAGGACACGGGTTACCGTAAACCCGCGGTGTCACGGGTACGGGTGTCACGGGTACGGTTACAGTGTCACAATTAGGTAACACCGCAAACACCGCAACCCGTACCACAGGTACCACAGGTCAGCCACAGGTACCAGTGTGGCCTTATCTCAGTGAGTTCCCATTCGTTTTTCCTCATCCTGGGGTTCACCAGAACCCATTTTGCTCCTAGATTACGAATCCGACGAGACGACAGGGTCCCGCATGACCGTTCTCGTATGCAAGGCCGATTTTATGGTTTTTCAGCAAATATGATATCTCAGTGAGTTCCTGCCCGTTTGCCTTCATCCTGGCATTCACAAGAACCCATTTTGCTCCTAGATCACGAATCCAATTAGGCGAGAGGGCTCCGTGCCACCGTTCGCACACGCGATGCCGATCTTGTGACTTTTGGGCAGATACACTACTGCATCTCAGTGAGTTCTTGTCCGTTTCTCTTCATCCTGGTATTCACCAGGACCCATTTTAAGTGTAGATTATGGATCCGATGAGACGATAGGGCTCTGTATCATTGCCTGCATGCGCAAGGCTGATTTTACGATTTTACCAGCAGATATGCAGTATCTTGGCGAGTTTTTATCCGTTTCTCTTCATCCTGGTATTCACCAGGACCCAATTTACTCATAGATTAAGAATCCGACAAGATAACAGGGCGCCGGACAACCGTTCTCACATGCGAGGCCAATTTTATGGATTTATCAGTAGATTGGCTGCATCTCAGCCAATTTCAATCCGTTTTTCTTCATCCAAATATCCACCAGGACCTATTCTATGCATAGATCAATAATCCGACGAGACGAGAGGGCGCGGGTCAACCGTTCACATGCGCGAGGCCGACTTTATGGTTTTCACAAGCAAATATGGCCATATCTTGGTCAGTTTTAGTCCGTTTTCTTTCATCTCAGTGTTGAACATAACCTATTTTATCCATAGATCAATAATCCGACGAGACGACAGGGCTCCGTGCGATCGGTCGCACGGAACCGCGGTTTTTACCTGTACCCACGGGTGCGGTGTACACAGCGGGTACGGGTATGCAGGTTACAGGTACAGGTTTTGTTTTTTTACCCGCGGGTGTACCCGTGTCCATCCTTAGACGGAATTGATACCTACGAACCCATAGGGTTCCGTGCAGCCACCTTGTGCTGTCGCGCGTTCGCCCGAGGGGGCATCCAGAGACTGAGGCGGCCACATATAGCTCGACAACGTGTTCCATTCTGGACACGCTATCCATACTCCATGCAACTATCCATCAAATTATCCACACTCCTGGGCACTAAAAATGAGATTCGTGTGAGTATGGTGCAAAGGTCTGGTTTTGATCTCCAGGCCCAATTGGTTGGCTGATACGCGCCCAAACCTGTGCTTCACGAGACGGTGCGCCACGCCAGGCGGGTCAATGCAACTACGGGTACTGGAAGGTACTGGTGGGGGGCATCCTAGGAGCGGGGAATCACCAGCACATGCATTGATCCAAGGTATCCGAATCCTTAGAATCTGTCACCAGATCCTGTGGACGGGTTCGGACGCCACCATATCTCGCATGAGTGTCTGAGCGTCTTTTCAGTAGTGGGGAGAAATAGGATCTCTATGTCGAAGTAATCCCATATATTATATGTGCGTAGATGATAGTCATGATCCTACACAAATCGTTGCTGTTAATATTGGGATGGGCTCGAAAGTGCTTGACCACCGGTGTTTTCAACCAGTGGCGGAATCGAGGCGGCGGCAAGGCTCGCAGGATGAAGACGATCCACGGGCATGCGTCTCATCAGCAAAACAGAACACTACTATGGCCACTATTGGCAGTGGATGAAGTAGATGGGAGATTAAATAGATATTATTAGATGTGTATATTGAGTAGTGATGATGAGAGACAATCCTCGAATGTAAAAGACTGGATGCGCTTATGTAATCAGTAAAGCGGAGATAATCCTAAGTCAAATACTGTAGATAAGCTGGTATCTCAACACTTCCCTCAAGCGAAATGGAGGTATTTGAGATTGTAAGTAGGTAGATGTACCTGATATAATAAGAGAATGTATTGCTGAATCATCTTGAGATGAGCAAAACGAGTGTGAATGATTTTCGAAGTCGAAATGTCCCGATTTGGACGTTTGACTGCTGACTGATCGATGGTTGGTTCCTCTTGGACGCTTCCTCGAGGTTCAACATCGTTGACCATATTGGATAGGTAAGTTGGTCCCCCTATATCGATTACTAACCCTCTATCTTCCCCAGACATGCCTCTGGGATCCCGATAATCAATTCCTGCTGGCCTGGTCTCCAAGATGGGTGAGTCTTGCTGGATAGGCTGACTGCAGCTTCTGGGGTCTTCTAGCACGGAAATCGCGACGGATATGCGATTCTAGGTCGCTTGGGATGTCGCTTCGATGATCCTTTGAGCTGGAGAGTTTGGTGGGGTTTTGGATATGGAGATATTGTGCTTGGACGAAGGTATGTCCATTGCACGGCCGTTTTTCATCCGTTTTGGTTGATTGTTAGCGCGCTGGAGAGCGGTCCTATAGGGCTTAATTCGCGCCTATTCACGTCTGGCGATTCGTCCGAACGGATTTCGGTCTTTTGCCTGGGTGGTCTGGACGAAGGTGCGTCCGTTCCGCAATCGTTTTCCGGCGGTTTTCCCTGATCGCTAGACCATTCGATAGCGGTTCCCAAGGGCTTCCGATCGCGTCTATTCGTGTCCGGCGGTTCGTCCGAACGGATCTTGGTGGCCTGGCTGAGTGGCTTGGACGAAGATTTGCCCGTTGCGCAATCACTTTCCGGCGGTTTAGGTCGATTGTTGGACCATTCGAGAGCTATTCCCAAGGCCTTCAAAACGTGCCTATTAGCGCGCGATAACTCAACCACTTTATTGTCGATGCTTCGGCTGGGGCTGGAGATGTGGGGTGGATTCTTCCCCTCGATCTGGACGGTTCGTGGTGCTGGGAGGCGATTCCTACAAAGGTAAACGTTCCTCTCAACCGTTCCTGATCGCTTCTTTGCCCTACAAATCCCATGGCTCGCGGAATCCTCATCAAAATTCGTATAACGGCCTTTAACCATTTTCGTTTCGGTTTTTCGGGGTTTAGGACATTCATCCTGTATTATATGACTTCGTTTTTCAATATAATTTGGTTCGTCTTCTCTATCTGCTATGATTTCCGACGGATTCGCGTTTTTCGTCGACGCTTCGCATGCATTCGACATTTCGGACGGATTTCCAGCGGTTTATTGGCAGAATCAATGAGATGTAGGTTTTCACTCTCGGGGATTCGATCGACGGTGCGCGGCGAGGATCCTGGAGTGGATTGGGCAGGGGTTTCTTCACGGGGGTATGAGGTCTTCGCGCGAGCTACGTCTTTGCTGGTATCACTCGAGGTGGCAGCGTTCGTGCTCGTGGTCTTCTCTTCCTGTGGTTCCTGACCATTTCCTTCTCCTCCTCTCCTATAGCATTCGGCGTCGCGAGCATTCCCCGTGCAGCTGCGATCCGAGCATAATTTCTTGTCCTCTTCCTTTGGCTTCCCCTCGGATTCTTCCCCTCCCTTTTCCGCTATTACCACCGCGTTTTCGGCGCGTTTTTCGGCATGCGTTTGGACGGATCGCGAGTTGGCCTCAAGAGGTTCGAAAAAGCTGGTGAGCTTTATCCAGAGCTTCGCGGAGGTCTCTTCCTTGAATATTCGAAGGAAGGTGTATTGGCTAATCGTTTCGTAGATGATGCATCGAACTGTTGCCTCCTTTTGCACGAAAATATCAATTTTCGTTTCGTGCTCTCTAATTTCTTTTCTGCTGAGCGGTTTCGTAGGTTCTTCTTTGTTGAACCATTTCCCATCTACCTCGAGAAGCTCTTCAAGCTTCTGCGCGGTTCCGTACAGATGTCGTTCGAGTCCTTGGTGAGTCAGAGTCCATATTAACCTTTCCTTATAGGTAAGCCAGTTTGAACCATTGTCTTCGAGATTCACATTCGGAACTTCGAGAGACCAAGATGACGACATCGTAGGTTGCCCAGGGCCCATAACCTATTGGCAGTGGATGAAGTAGATGGGAGATTAAATAGATATTATTAGATGTGTATATTGAGTAGTGATGATGAGAGACAATCCTCGAATGTAAAAGACTGGATGCGCTTATGTAATCAGTAAAGCGGAGATAATCCTAAGTCAAATACTGTAGATAAGCTGGTATCTCAACAGCCACTATGGCCACTATGGTACACTATGTTACACTATGGACTAGTAGACCCTCACTATGGACCACTCTGTAGTAGTCTATACAACAGTCCCTGTAGCCTCATTATTATTTCATGGGGAAATTCCAGCTGTGCACGTTATAATGTACCACTATGTCTGCCATAGCTTGGGGGAATTATAATGTGCACTCAGAATACTGCAAGCAAATGGCAATTATTGCTTCTAATAATAATACATACATGGCTGGACACATTATAATGAGGGGGGTCCTAGGGGACCATTATTATTTGAGCTGCTTCTTTTTGACATCCCATCAACATCTGGACTTCCTTTGACATCTCATCACTCCCCAGACTTCTTTTGGGTCCCATCATAATTAAATATCATATCCCAAACCAATTTTATTGGGATGACATATGGATATTTTGCCCACAGAACATCATCCTCCCTACTAAATACCAATATAAACACACAAAACCTAGTATATAGCACCCATGAAGCCATCTACTGCTTCTGGGAAGTAAGCAGAGTATATATTATAAAAGTCAGATGAAACTGTATTTGCCTTGAGCTTGGAGTTAGTCTAGCCTATGATTATCTTGAAAGTCTTGGGTACTGGGTTCATCCACTGCCAGAATAATTTCATATGGGCCCCATGGGAGATGAATAAGTGATCCATGACCCTCATAAAATATGCTAAACCTTTTATAAGCTTATTGGTTTGTGTATTATCTCAGGAAGGGGATTATCTGGGGATGGGTGGTTTGTGCGGAAGTCATTTCTCCACGGAATAAGATGAGGCAGGGGCGGATCGGAAGCGGTTTAGAATCGCTTTTAGACGCGTCCCTTACCGCTAGAATCCGCCGGTTCAGTAATTTTATATAACAAAAACGGTCCAAATGCATGTTTATTTCAAAATCGCTCGATCCTAGCCACTTCTCCACGGAATTGCTCGAAAATTAGCGCGTTCTTGAGCGCATTGTACACGCTTTCTAACGCGTCCCTGCGCGCAAAGATCCGCTGGGGGCGGGAGAACCCGACCCCTGGAGGGCGGGCTGGGGCAGGCAATGCTGGGATTTGATCGGATTACTAATGGGCAGGTCAGGGTCCGCTCCTAATGCGGGCATACTACCAATCCTGCTGATAATTCAATCATTATAATTCATCCCTAGTGTACATTATAATTTGCCCTAGCTATGGTAGAGATGCAGACACATTATAACAGGCACGGCTGGAATTCCCCTGCAACATTATAATGGGGCTACATGGATACCTCGTCTATAGTAATGTTCTGTTTTGCTGATGCTCCCAAGCCCAAGCGGATTCTCATTAATCTATCCGGGCACAAAGTTGATATGGAACTGTGACAGTTGGTCACGGCAAAGCTGAACATTCCGGCAACATCCCCCTCCAACGTATAAGTCAGGCTCATCCGACCATCTGAGGTTCAATCCAATGTGAACACGGGGGTATGGGCGCTTCCTTGCACAAATACGTGGCTGGCGCTGTAAATGTTGCTGAGCGATGGGGGTAGCACGCTGCAGGAAGGAGCGTGACTTGAGTTTGAGGGCCGATGCTGTACGCACGGCATATCCGAGTCAAATTTTGATAATTTTATAATTCATAAATGGCTGAAATATATATGTATATGGAAGAGATGGAGTACAGGACAGTATATATATATATATCCTCGTTGCGGCCATACTATTCCCTACTACCCAGCACTGGGGATGTGCCAGTGTCATGGATTCATGAGAGTTGCTCGCAGGGGCGTGGACTCGAGTCGATTTCGAGAGCACCTTGACGGCATTAGCGTTGTACAAAGCGTAGTGCAAAGTGGAAGGATCACTGGGACGGTGGGAAACAAATATCAAACACGCGTACCTATGAGTTAACCAATGATGAGCACAAAGGAGGCAAAGCGGGGGGAAGCGTTGTCCAAGGATGCGGGCATGATTCTCGCCCCGGGTACGCTAAAACGAAGGGTAGATTATGCGAAGGTGGTCGAACAAAAGAAGGTCAGTATGGGTCTTAAAGGCGAGGTTGGTGCACGAGGAGGTGGATTCAGGAAATTATTCCAAGTACTTTAAAACTCCGCCCAAAATAGCAGCCACATCGTCGTGTCTTGCATGTCTCCTTCGCAATAACATCTACAAGGCCACATCATCATAGAGCACATTTCGACTACCAAGTTTTGTATGGGCTGACCCAGGTAAGTGCAAATTCTCCGATGAGCCTCAGCTAATCAGATCTACTCACAGAAGTTTTGGCCCAGCACTTGCGGCTTCGCCGTACCCCCCAATCGCTTACACTTTGCGCAGGCCATGCGGAATATGGCACACCCTGGGCCGTTATCAGACCACCCTACACGCCCGTACACTGTAGATCAACGGCATGGATGCTATGGATTTCAACTACAATCTTGTTTAGGCTGCTCTAGGTTCCGAGTAAGTAGTATTATCCCACACCCACTGATGACCGTTAGATGATATTGGATTGACCACAGATATTTCTCGTTTGACGTGCCAAACCCTTGCGGTCCCAAAATCACTCACACCCCAGCAGAAACCCACATCAAGTCCACGTTGAAACTAGCGAATGGGCGGGGTCCTCGTAGCGCAAATTCGACCCCGCCACCTCTGAGGATATACCAAATGAAAACTACCATCTAGGACCCATGGCGATCCATCGTCTACATACGCGAACGTCTTCATCTCAGATTGATATTTGCTAATATTTTTGTTGTTTCCGCGCATCTGAATGTTAGTAAACCCAAAATCTGCCGCACCAGAGGCCGGATATAGATTTAGATGTTTGACCCCACTGTTCATAAGTTACCTCCCATTCTAGTACCCATCCATCACCTCGCAACTTTGTCTTCGTCGCCATATTATACCCATCATCCCCGTATGTAAACTGTGATGATGGCCCTCCTTGAATAGCACATCATCAGATCTTGGCTTGCCGAGACGTGCCCTTCTTCTCTTAAAGCAGCCCCAGTCAGCAGACTGTCATGGTACCACACAGCCCCGAGGATGTGATCACTCGTGCGGTGAAATGGTCAGTCCCATGGTAAATAATTCCTCTCAGACTGTACGTCCACGCCCTACCTGCGATTTTGAGGGGCATATTAATCATTGGAGGTGCGGTAGTGCCAACAATGTCAAAGGCAAGAATACATGGTGCATCAATATACCGAAACCTCCTTGATAACGGAATATCACAAGTTGAACACATGGTGGATGAAGCAATTGAAAACCCAGAGTCGTCGGGCGGCACCCGATCGTCGTGCATGGCCACTGTATGGATTAGGCAGCTACTCAGGCTAGCAGTTCCACGGCTCCTACGATCTACATCATGGTGCCCACTAAGACACTCAACAGAAGAAGAGAGGATGGGAGCCTGCGCGCATAAGATGTGATCAACTAGTGCATGCGCGCTGGCAAATGCACCCCAGATGAAGTTGCTTGGGGCGTCCCTACACAGTGCGTGTCGAAGAGAGTCTCTAACACTATCCAAATCACAGAGACCCCTATTACAGTTCCCGAAACCTTCTGCAAGCGCACCCAAACATTGCGGATTTAGAGTGTTAAGTGCAGTGGACCATCTTTCAGCATCATCCCGCCATATATTGTAGAATATCACGACGACGGCATCATATGCACAGCTATTTTCCTTCCATCTGGTCCCCGTTGGTGAGCCATTCCTAACGCTTGAAGAATTGTTGACCTGGCCTCCGTTTTTGTGTTTCTTAATTGCCTTGGCCACCTGTACCGCCGACCCACTTACGCTCCTCTTCGATGGCTTCTGCAAAGGCGATATCGTGCTGCCTTTGATCCTCGATTGTTCTACTTCAGTATTAGCAGTGGCGCTGGCTGATCCTGTCGCTTTGGTCAGCGATACCCAGGATGGGCTCTCCGAATCACTAACAATATAAGGATCGGCCTGATTCCATCGAATCGTGCAATGTACGGTTGCAGGTACATAAGCCTCTCCTTTGATTTTCCTGTACGATGAAATTAGGGTATTCCGTCGATCGCCTGCGACGGAAGGATGCAGTTTACCCTCGTAAGTTAACCGCGAAATCTCATCAAGAAGTTCTATGTCTCTAAACTCCTGTCGCAGGGCCCCAGACGCCCTACCTGTGATCTTCTTAGCATCGAAGCCCTGCAATATCACGGTTCCTGCTGCGGATGCACTCCGGGACAGAGCTGTGTAGTAAGATTGGTGCAGGTAACTGTTGTTAAGGTCCACCACGTTTTGGACTCGTGTCTTCCCCTGTGAAGCATAATCGGTCATTGCAAAATTTGGTAACACTTCTACTTGAGATCGTGATATATAAGCCATTGAGTCATCGGGCAAATGGCATAGGGTATTAACAGTTGTTTTCACCAGTGGTACAACATTCTCCGGGAGGCCATCAAACTGAACCCTTCGAGGCGGATTTGCCAGCCTCACGAAGAGCACATCCAAGATAGGCTGCCCGCGACTGCCAACTGACGAGTGCCACCCATGCACAAACCCTTCCTGCCCTCTTGTAATGCAAAGCTCTGTAGCACTATTGGTACGCAACATTATCGGCATGCCAATGCATAATGACAGCTTGCCAGGTATGTGTTTATCATTCGCACAATGAGGCTGATTCCAGAGAATTTCCTGTAGGCAATCAGATATCTTTCGCGGTTTGCGAGTCGGGTTCCGAGCATATTTTGTTGGTCTCTTCCCTTGCGGTGCGGTAAGGCAGTCTTGGGAGAAAAAGTCCACTAGGGGCTGGCCTGACTCTACTGAGAACCTCAATGTTCCCAGTCGGTTTATCTCATCTTTGTGCACATTTAGAGCGGTAATTATTGGCACATTTCTGAATCCTGCATCTTTTACTGATGGCCGGCCGTGTATATTAGCAGATATACGCGAACGTAGGAAGGAAAGGTCCTCTGGCGTGCATGCTCTGTATCTCATGTTGGTAAGTGCTTGTCGCAACCGAGCATCATCCTGGGTTTGACTCCTCTGTCGCATATTCTCTCTCAGCATTACAACTGTTATTACCTGATGCCATAATGCCTTACCGAGAGCGGCCTCTTGCTCTGGTCTCGTGGTCGCGCTATACCCTACCGTTCGGCTATACAATGAAGCACCCTCACCCCCAATCGCTGGGGGGAGTTGGGCAAAGTCCCCAGCAAAGATAAAATTCAAGCCACCAAATGGTACATCGGGCTTATTAAATACTAAACACAGTCTAGCGCTCAAACGATGAAGATCGCGACACGTCAACATCGAGACTTCATCAAAAAATATATGGGTTACTCGCTCAAGCCGAGACAATATCTGCGCTAATTGAGTACCGGAAACTTTCCCATCATTGTTTTCATTAATACCAAAGGCGTGATGATAGGTTGATCCCCCTAGCAAAGCAGCGGCACTCCCCGTTGGCGCAACAACAAGAAGGCGGTGAGCTTCGTTCCTCATGCTGAAAAAATGTAACAGGGCCTTGAATACCTGAGATTTTCCAGTTCCCCCCATCCCTCCGATATACATCTTCAACTGATCGGCGCCAGGGGTCGACGCATGATTGGCAACAATGCGGAAGGCTCGTTGCTGTTCATTATTGAGGCTATACTCTAACATTATCTCTGCAATGGCTTGCTGGGATTCTATTGGGCGGTACGATTTCATCAAATATAGTCGATCAACAATTTTAACCTGGCCCATCTGGTGCTCATCGGTTTTCGAAAGATTATTTTTTGGGACAATGCCGGTGGGGGAATCCGTGAGTTCGACCTGGAGTGCGCGCGAATCGAGGATATCCTGTCTCATTCTGACCATATCAGCACGCCACTCACTAGGGGTTTTTACCACTAGAGGGGATGTCAACTCAGCTACAGAAACAAGTGACCCGGGTATGGGATCCACCCATCCCGTCTGCACCATGATACTTTTCATTGTTTCCATAGCATTGCTGCGCTTCTTCTGACGCTTACCAGTTTCACAGGACACATCAAACGTTACATCTGGCACTAATAAATTGTCACCTTCTGTATCAGCACCCTCCTCGACATCGCTGTCCATCTGATGATTACCCGGCATTACCGTGGCACCAGCGCGCATCTGTGCATAAAAGTCATCCCTTGCATCAAGACACTCGTACTTCAAATTAAAGTTACCCATAAGTTCTTTCTGCCTCTCGGTGAAATCATAATTTAAAAATGCCATATCCCACGTCTCCTGTTTCTCTTTGAGATCCAAACCTGATCTCCATGGCTTAAAAAGCGCTAACATAGTTGAACAGTAATATTCGCGATCCCCTTGATCTGGGCGTGGCAACATTGGACCCGCAAAATTAGGCACAAGAGCTTTATCCTCAGAAACACAGCGGGTTCCATGCGTCCCTGCCAACGGATGTGGTTCTGGGAATGGTAGTACCCCTTTCCTGAGCCACCCAAGCTCAACCGGATCAACCTGAGCATTATTATCCGAGCTACATGGGGCGTCCGGACTCACGTCCAGATTATCATTATTCTCCAGGTAACTCTCACCCTCACTCTCATTCTCATCAGCCTTGTCGTCATCTTTTGCTCCACTCCATTGCTCACTGAACTTCTTGGCTTTGCTAGCCTTCTTTGGAATCTTTTCTCTACGACACCTTCGCACCCAGCTATACAAGCTCATGTCTGAGAGCGCCGCAGGGCGATAAATGTAGTCATAAACGGGTGAGAGTCCAACAATCCGGCCGTGTCGCTTCACCAAAGCCACTTTCCCAGATCCTGTGGTCGTCTGAGCATCGTCCGGATGCCAAGCGGCCCGTGCCTCCCGAACATAACTCTGCCAATAGAAGACAGTGAATTCGTGGCTCTTGTAATGGTCAGGGTTGCCGAGGAGGTACATAGAAACCATGGGAGATCCCATTTCCATCTTTGCACTCAAATTATTCACTATCTTTGTCATGAGTCGTCGAGCCTTTTCTTTGCGAGAGGTGTTCCCTCCAATCATTTCCGCATTACGGCTGAACATTGCACGGACTGAGTCGAATATGACATGTGTTTTAAGAGACATTTTTGTAATGTAGTCTGAGACGTACATTATGACCGCTTTAAGAGCAGTACCCGACCTTAAGCATGTAACATCGCTATTTGAGCGTAGGAGGTAGGTAACAATATAGGTTATTGTGTTAATCATTGCCTCTCGTTTCTTCATAGTTATCATACCCATGTCGTTGTCAACTAACGTCTCTTCGACGAGTGCCCTGGGAAATCTAGCCTTACATGTACCCCACTTATTGTCGAGACAGCCGACGTATTGTCTGGCCTTGTTCTGGGACCCATCCTTATTTTTATTGGTACTACAGTGGTGTACATTAGATTTGCTTAGTAGGTCATCAACCGTCATCTGGAAAGTGGGGTACCACTGACGACTCTCTTCACACTTATGGCATGTATCACACTTCTGGTGGCAAGGCGCAGGCGGTGCCATTGGAAGTACTTGGGTAGGATCTTTGTAACCAATTTTTTGAGAAGCGGCATCCACCCGCGCCATGACTTCCTCTTGCGTTCCTGTAAGGTACTCACCGGCATGTGCACTTTCTAGATACTCTACCATTCGGCGTCGAAAATCCGATGTGGGGTCAATGATTTGGTCCCGTATCTCCTGAGGTGAGACACTACCTCTTATCCACAGTAAGAGATGGAGGTGCAACGTCAAGCGGCCCTGTTGTTCAACGGTCCCGTAATAACCGGATGTCTTACCATAAGCACCATCATGGTTCACGCCGACCCCCAGCACATGCTTAATAAATAGGGTGACCATTAAATGGAAGAATCGTGCACCTGCAACCGGATTCCGCGAGATGAGGCGGAACCGCTCATCACTAGGTCTGATGTCGGGCATGAAGTACTGTTTTGTATCAGCATAGTAGAGACATATAGGATGCTTGACATCAGCGGGGGATAGGGTAATATACCAGGTGGGCGCTCCTTGATACGATATCAGTGACCAAATTTCGCTTCGCATATACTTTTTACTTGTAGTTGAGCCACTGACCTTACCGCCAATGGCATCCAGGTCGCGAATAACTTGAAAGCAATCCTTCTCCTCCTGCGACTGTGGTTTGACGATCTCACCTTGTGACATCCGTGTAGCTAGTGAGCTGAGCGCACCCTGATCTACACTCAACAAGCGATCTGCTATTTCTGTAAATCTCTTCGATTCGGCAAGGAGAAAGCCCCCGGTGGTACAAGCCTTGACCTGTTCATGGCTGAATGCGACGAAGGGGAAATTTACATCAATTTGGAAGCGTTTATCATGATACATAAGGAGCCGTCGTTTATGTTCGGTGTCTGACAACCCAGCTGTACCAATTCCCCCAGGCCATAGGGGAAGAGCCAGGGGAAGATTTGCGGGTACAGTGCGGGGTTCTTGTAAACGGATTCATACTTTGAAGAATGCCCAATCGCAAGTATTTTCCCACCACTATTGAGGTGCTTCAGTGCGATACCCTTCAATGAGCTAACTGTCTTCGTATCGAGCTCTTCACCCGTCAGCCCATGGACAATGAAGGGGCAATCTCCCGTGTATGTACCATCCTCATCTTCATTATCAAACACACTTGTTCCCTCTGGAACCTTATTTGTAGTTGACACGCGATACTCCACCGATACAGGTGGTGCATCCTCGGGGTACTTCGCTAGATTCTCATATGATATTTCTAGATCGGCATAATCTGCATGATTGAGTTTAAGCCACTCAAGCGCCCGCCCAACATAATTCCTTCTCACCAGCAAGGGCGTTCGCTCGAGATCCTTCTCAGTAGGTTTCAAAGGTCCAGTGAATAATATTGCAAGCACATCATCCATATCCTCGATAGGTGGTGGCAAAATATTATAGACCTTGGGCAATGGGGATTCAAATGCAACAACGTGAGATACCATTTTCTTCAAGCCTGATGAGACCCTAACGAAACAGGAGTTGTGTCGTATTCGCGCTATGAGCAGCTTCTCAACGAATCGAAGCTGAGAAAGCTCGTTGGGAATTTCGCCCAACCACAAACCATTGGCTAGTGATCCACGAGGTACACTCCCTTTGCGTAGGGAAGCGCGACATGATAAGCAGACCGCACTACAGGTGTGGTCTAGTACAGGGCCCTTGAACTGCTTTATCTTATCCGTGGCTTGCTTCTGCTCAACCCGGGTTACGCCAGGTGCCTCAAGAACGGCCAACATCCCTCGGACAGACTTGAGAGGACTCAAATTTCGCATTGGAACCAGCTGGCCACATACTGCGCACCCGGCTTCCTCAAATGTATTAGGAGACGACTCTGAGCAAAAACCTGATATGATAGTGGCCTCCAATTCCTTTGATAATGGCTTGGGAGGGAAAACAGAGGTATTGCCCATCACACTCTCATTGCTGGTAGGCTCTTCACAAGTTGTTCGCGCGGTATGAGCTAGCGTCCGAACCTGTTCTTTAGTTGGTTTGCTAGCTTCTGTTGAACTTGCCGCTACATGGCTTGCATCTATGGTAAATACGCTAGTGAATATATTACAGTTTACGCAGTCGTGGTGCAAGAAATAAGAAGGCAAGTCCGCTTTTGTTACGTGGGACCCCACCACAATTTGATGAATCTTCGCGATCTTTTGTGTTGATTTTACAGGGATATTGTTCACAAGAACATGCAATGGCATCTTTACAAATAATACATCTGTACGCGAGCTATATGACAAGCGTCCAACGTCATTGACGTGATCCTGAAACCGAAGTGGCTTTGACGAGTCCATGTTCTCAAAACCCCCGCATACGTATGGAAATATATCCTTTGGGTCAAAGAGATGTGCTCTCCCCCACCCAGTGGCGTGGACTCCCAGTGAATGTGTTTTGTTGTAGCTGCGCCTGCCGTGGCTACTTGGGAGAAGGTGCGTCTTAGACAATACGGCATGGTGAACATGATGATGAAGAGTAATATAGACAATTCGTGCTCGCATTGCTGACCAAAAAGATTCTCCCCATGAGTTTGAGCCAGATGGTATTGAACTAGACGAGACAAGAGAGAGGCGACACGAATGGTCCATTGCGGCGAGCTAATGGCATTGTATAGGCTGAGGCTGATCATCTGACGAAGATAGCTGAGGATGTGTATAGGTATCGCATTTTTTTTGATAGTGGGTACAAGATGAGGGTATGATAGCTCGACAAGATGAGCGATATGCACAAGGTAGATGGCAAAACATAAGCCGCGGCTGAGGATGGTACAATTTGAGGCTAAACCCTATCAAGGACAAATCAATGGTCTGCACCAAAGGGGATTTTAGAAGTTACGCACGTAAACGCTTCCGGTAGCAATGATAATTCCTGTGAAAATGAGTTGGATGCGGGGCATGGCATGGACGACGAAACCCTATGAAGGACAAATCAATGGTCTGCACTAAAGGGGATTTTGGAAGTTACGCACGTAAACGCTTCCGGTGGCAATGATAATTTCTGTGAGAATGAGTTGGATGCGGGGCATGGCGCGGACGACGTAGGCGGGTGGTTGGAGTTGCGTTGAGGACAAAAACTTGTGGCAATCAAAGTGAAATGGCGCCCCAAATGAGTTGATGACACTGATCCGAGATAAGGCCGCACGGACAACTTGAGGCAAACACAACCATCCCGGCTTCCAGCAGCTGCCGAACGTCTCATGCAGCCTGCCCTTCATGCATTGTCAACAGCTGGTCCAGCCGCACCGTCTCACCACATCTCCCATCCTGCCATCCTCAATGTCTCTTATGGGCGCCAATGCTGGACGACAATGAACCGGTTTCGGTGGCCCGAGGGGGATTTGGATAGGTTTGAGTAGATTCGTGGAAGGATTTGAATGGGATTGTAATAGAATAGTGCAGAAATAAACAGAATTACAAAACTTAGGACAGATTGGGATGGACTGGTGCTTGGATTGCAACACTAGGACGGAAGAAACACATTTTTACTGGATACTGGTTACTGATTTGTGCACTGAGCTCGTGAGCTAATTGGTTAAGCATGGTCAAACTTTGTTACTTCAATAGGATAGACGATGGGCGGGTTACAAGCTAAGATGACTAGAGACTTATATACGATGACAGGGAACATAGCACTTCAAGAAATTTTCGGGCGATGACCGCAAATCTACTAAACCTCAGGGATCGTCATACCAAGTAAGATGAGGAATTGGAGATTGGTGGATAGTTGGTTAGTGACGGCGCCTGCAACGGTCCTGGAGAATAGGTTAACTGTGTAGCCAACAGCTACGACGGATTCCGAAGTGACATCCTCGCGCCCCCCCCTATATAAGGGGAATGTGTGTAGCTCGCGGAAATCGGTATCCGAGAAAGTGAATTGACGGCCTGTCTTACCACGCCCATCATAGATCGGGACTAGCAAGCAAGTATTTCAAGTCAATTTACTGAGAATAATAAACAAGGCGAATGTACTAACTGTGGTCCTCGAAGGCACGCGATCCTGGAAAGGTAGTCCTGCCGACATCAGCTTCATTGCGAGACGTGGAAGCAGATGGGCTTGGAGCTGTCATAAAGTAGCCTGGTCGCGATCATCAGGAAAAACTACATCTCCTAATTAGTCATAATTGCTGTCAATTATCAAAAATTATCGAAAATTATCATTATGGGTTTTTATCACTAAATATCCAACCCCCAGGTGATAATTGACACTAATTATCACTAATTGTATCTCCAAATTATGAAAGGTGGGATGAAATGGTTTGAACATATGCTCATTTTACCCAGCCTTTGGGGGTCCATAGTTTTACTGAACATCTGATTATCAAAATTTGGTGCTAATGTCATCTAATTATCAAACTTGATCTCTAATTATCGAAATTTGACACTAATTTCGTCCAATTATCAAACTTGATCTCTAATCATCAAAATTTGACCTCCAATTATCGAAATTTGACACTAATTTCGTCTAATTATCAAACTTGGGTTCCAATTATCAAAACTCAGCGCTAATTTCACCTAATCGTCGAAATTTCACCAAATTTGACTATCATTTCACCATTATCTGACAATACATTTGTTACTAATTCTAATGCTAGATACACGTCGCGATTTGCAAAGACTCGCGGCGAGAGCATGGTAGCGCAGGGAGGGTGGGGCGGCAGCGAGTATATAAGTGGCCTAAGCGGGGCGCTAGGGGTGCGCTAGAACGAGAGAGGAGAGGGCACATGGTGAGGGCGGGGTGGCGGGAACTGGGCAGTGGCGTTGCGTCAGTGGGTGGGGTGCGGCGGAGGCTAGGCAGCATCTGGGCACTGGCATTGCGGCCGTGAGTGTAAACGACGAAGTGATGTGGCGAGGGTGGGAGACGAGGCGAGTGCGGGACAACGCGCCAGGGACAACGGGAGCCCGGGGCATTGTGCTTGGAGGCGGAGGGATGCAGCTGTGGGCTAGAGAAATGTTAGCAAAGCGAGGGTGGGATGGGGCAACGCACTGGAGGTCGCGGCGGTGTACTCTCTTGCCAGTTGTTGGATAAAAATGCTGGATAAAAGCCTGAAGGCATCATAGTGAACACGCGCGCGATCCGAAGATTGGGGGATACATACCAGATGTGGCCGTCATTCACATTGAACTCGAGCCTCTGCAGGAGCTAGAGGCTGGCGGTAATAACAAACGTCTTGGAGGGTGCGGCTTCAGCTGTGAGTGTGATCATGATGGCGCTGAAGACTCCACGCGCCGGGCTACCGAGGCTGAGGCTAAGGGAGTGGCGGACAAGGGTGGTGGAGTAGGAATGCTGACCAGCGGCATTGGGGTAGAGTGAGCGCGGGAGGGCGCACGCGCTGCGCAGTGATTAGAACATACCGGGAGCTAGTGGGGGCCGGGCCCGACTAGGGAAAATGGGCGGCGAGGCCCTCGGTGTTGTAGGAGAGCCTAAAGGAGTTGTCTTGATGGGGATGTTACGTTGGTATGGGCTAAATTGCAAGGATCGTCAGGGAGTCAACCGTGATGTGAAAAAAAGTGACGGACCAGTGAGAATATTTACCCACATCGAGAGCGGGTGTGCCGAGCGGCTGAAGGGCGGACGACAACGTATGGTGCGAGGCGACGGAGATGGCTCATAGCTATAGTAAATCAATGTTATGTTAGGCTTGGTTAGGTGCCATTAAGATCAAGTCGACGAACCGTAGGGTTGGACGCCGGAGTGTCTCTGAGTTGCACGTAACCGTCTCGGATGCAGGGTAATGGATGTCTGCCGTGAGGGCAAGTGCCGAGGAGCGTTGGGTGAGTTGGTGCGTGGGGAGCGCCTAGGTCATCATACCGGAACACACCGAGGGGATACAACTGCATAGTGAAGTGTCATCAGGGAAGGAGTGGGGTTGGGGTACGTACCTGGCAGAGTTTACGGCAGCTCATTTCCATGGTGCCAGCCGTTTGGGTAAACGCCCAAAGATGCTATGGTGAGTGCATGCACGGTCCGCGCTAGAGCCTCCGCGAAGCCGTGCAGTCCAACGGACGTCGAGGCGGCAGAGAAAGAGGAAGTGTCGCATTGGGAGCGGCATAAGTCAATCCGGTTGAACACGAGTCACGCGCAGTTCATCGTCACATGATTACAACTCGTTTTTTTCTAATTCTAAGTCCCCACTGTCTACCAGCCATGTGGCCTGCCGCCGTGGATCGATTGCCGCATGCACGTCGCATGTCGCACAAGATGACCCTCAACCTTCCCCCAAACTCCTTCCAAATATCCTCTGGCAGCATCGAATTTCGAGCATGAGCAGGTAAGTCGATGAGTACCTCCGCTATATGTCAATTCACTCACTATCCCAAAGCCGCACCAGCCTGTGCACTCGCTCACCCCCTCCCCATGGCGTCTGCGCACGTACGGACACGCCGTCGCACCCCAAACCCACACGACATCCATGCGGTTCATGGTCCCTTTCGGCAACACCTTGTCGGAGTCGCGTCCCTATTGCATCAAGACACTCAGGTCGGATGACGGTATCAAGCTCGGGCGGGGGGCGGACGACCCCAGGAATCCACAAGCCGGCGACGCCGCGGCACTGGGAGACGACGAGCACACAACAGCCCGATTCTTTCTTTTGGTGAGTGTCGCCCGACCCTTTCGAAGTGGACACAAGCTTAACTACCCGATACCCTCCAGAGGCTCAGTTCCCAGCTTCAATGTCACCTGCCCCATCGCGCCCTCGCGCATGTCTTGGAATTGACACATGGCATGGCATCTGCGCAGGTTCGTGCTCCCTTCCTCGCTCACGTCTGGCTATCAAGGTTCGCTGACTGAAGGTTGAAACAAGGCACCGTGCGCCGTGGATCTAGACCTCACGCCCTCGCACACATGATTTATTGACCTATACACCTACTTATGCACACCCATGACGCGGAACACCTCTAGAAGTACACTCAATGAATTATTCTAGTTTCTCATGCCACCGCGTATTGACAACTCACCCTTGCTACCACTTGTCTAGGTTTCCCGACCACGCGACCTCTAAACTAACAAGCCAGCCCCGCATCCACCAACCCTCCCCTTCCTCGATTATTCGCGTATTGGGTCGTTTAATGGAATGGCGTTCACGCAAAATTAGCACGTTGCGTGCTCGCTACACTCCCACCAGTAGCATGTTTATTCTTAGGAGGTTCGCGGGTTTGAGAAGTACTGGTGGAGAAAAGGCTGCAAGGTAATAAAATATATCTCTCCTCGCATCCACTACTAACACTCTGTACGCTCGCGGCCCCCCTCACTCACGCCCCCGCTCTCGCGAAGCACTGGGATGCCCATGCCCCAATGCCCATCCAACCGCTTCCCACCACTCCAAATTGTGAGACGACGTATGGCGCGGGCAAAGTGGTTGTACAGGGGATGGAGTAGTAGTTCCAGGGAGTGATTGTACGATAACTTCAGGGCACTGGAGTATAATGCGAAGGTACCTGGGGGTTCGGAGACGGTGATCTCAAAAACCGACAAGGCGGCGACGACCATGGCACTGGGGGGCGAGAAAGCGGCACGGGGGTGACAATGTGGATTATACAGTAGGCTACCCTATGATCTAGCTCACTCATTGGGGGCGGAAGACTTATGTTCCCCAGAGCGCGAGATGGATACGCCGTGTATGTGTTTAATTTGTTAATAATTAGTTCCTTCGAAGCCAATATAGGCTTTGACCTCCCCGTAATCGATACCAGAAAGCTCATCGCTGGCGTCATCCGCCAGCATCCTGTTGCCCGTGCCTGGAAGAATTTCGCGAGGGTATCACGCATGGGGGTGGTCAGTGGCCCGATACAATGGCTGAACTTGGGGCCGTGAAGAAGTGCAGCGCGCGCGTGGAATGTTAGAGAAAAAGGTAGTACATACTATTGAAGACTGAGCATCTCGCAATTGAGTGATAATTAGCGATAATTAGCGCTAATTAGTGTAAATTTTCGAAAAATTATAGGTCGTTTAGCAAGTCATTAGCTGATCATTAGCCAATTCGAGCAAGTGGCCGGTTATGACCCGAATTTCAGCCATTAGCCGGGGTTTATGTACAACTATCAGGGTTATGACTACTATGGACAATTATCAATTGTAGGTTTTCCTGATGCCGGAGACGACGAAAATACAGAGTTGGGGTCCGGGATCAAAACTTTCAGTTACCAAGAACGCTAGGGAGACCTTCGTGCCCCTTATCACCTTAAGAGGGGGCCAGGTCGAAGACAGAAGCTGGCCGTCATCGGCTTACCTACATCATTGGCAGTCCACTTGGTGGGTGGACGTTCGGCTGGGGCACATGTATATATTGTGTATGATCTTGGCAAACGCTAAGCAGTAGTTGGACCCTGTATCACCGTATGTAGTAGCGAGTCATGTACTTAACGTAGGCTATCATACAAATCCACGCGGTTTCCCAAAAAAAAAAAAAAAAAAAAAAAAAAAAAAGGACATGAGCCGATGTATATTGAGTAATATATATTATAAGGGTTTACCCAGCAGCAGGGCGTCACGACGCCACAATACCTGGCGGGGTTGCTCCGGCGGGGTCCGGATATTGTGATGACATAACATTAGACCCTGGGGTTGGGCCGAGGTGGATTTCGAACATTGGGACAATGTTTGAAGACAGGGTCACCGGGTCCATGAGAAAGCGGCTGCATTGGGGTTCCATAGCCTATAGCTGCATAGACAACAGTTTAGCTACTTGGTCCTCATGCATAGTGGGGTGGTACATTCAAATGGAATAATGATTTTCTTGTAGTATATACATACAACTAGGGTACGAATAGAGTAGGATTAACTAGTTGTATATACTACTCAGTCTCTGAAAAAATCCCCCCGAAAATCCCCCCCGAAAATCCATCCTGAAATCTACCCCCCTCTGGTTGAATACTGTGTAAGAGAACCGATACATCAGGAATGTAGTCATGACACAGGAGGATCAACTTACTTGTGCAATGGACGCCTGGTTAATAGCGAGTGGAAGGGTGCGCGGTGGTGGTAGTGGACGAGAGGACTTGGAGAAATTGGAACGAGAAATTCATAAACACGTCGCACCGGCTGCCCCCGCGGTCATGTGATCTTCAAAGTTGAAAATCGCAAGTCCGCATTCTCCTTCAACTCGACTTCTCTATTACCAACTCCATCCTGGCTGCGTCGAGCGCTCATCGTGCAAGTAAGTTAATCCTTCCTATATCATGACTACATTCCTGATGTATCGGTTCTCTTACACAGTATTCAACCAGAGGGGGGTAGATTTCAGGTGGATTTTTGGATGGATTTTCGGGGGGGATTTTCGGGGGGATTTTCGGGGGATTTTTTCAGAGACTGAGTAGTATATACAACTAGTTAATCCTACTCTATTCGTACCCTAGTTGTATGTATATACTACAAGAAATCATTATTCCATTTGAATGTACCACCCCACTATGCATGAGGACCAAGTAGCTAAACTGTTGTCTATGCAGCTATAGGCTATGGAACCCCAATGCAGCCGCTTTCTCATGGACCCGGTGACCCTGTCTTCAAACATTGTCCCAATGTTCGAAATCCACCTCGGCCCAACCCCAGGGTCTAATGTTATGTCATCACAATATCCGGACCTTCCGGGGCGGCCCCACCGAGTATCGTGGCGTTGTGACACCCTACTACTAGGCAAACCCTGATAATATATATTGACTCAATATAATTGGCTTGTGTTTGACAAAGGTTGACGAAAAATATTGTCACAAGGTTGTTGGTCAATGTTAGGCTGATCAAAATGGCCAAAATGTTTGTCAAAGGTTACAGCGTGCTGGCGGTGTAGGAAAGCTAAGGGCGTATCTGTCGCGCCGGCTCCAGCGCAGCGGCATCCCGATTCGGCGAGTCACGTGACCGGAACCATCATGTAGCCACGTCGTGTTGTAGATACACGACCAATCCTACCTTGTGCGATGCGTCGCTGGCGTGCGCGTCGGCCTTGCGAGGTTCGCCGTTCCCACTGCGTGGATTGATTGTGTTCATTCGGGTAGCACTGTGTGACGGATCGGTTCAGATTGAATTTGCGTCCGAACACTTCAATCCCCTTATAGTATTTATAAAGACATGAACGGATATGGAAAGACTCACCGTAGAAAAGATATATAAACCCCCAGTTGTCGTAGATAGAGAACGACGATCCTTTAACCTAGTCACCTCTGCTACTGAACTCGAACTCTCTCTCGTGTGCCGCTTCTGACGCAAGTCACAAACGTCACACACTGATATCTGATCGACTCGTGAACCAAGATCAAATGGTCCGATTCTCACCCCGCAGGTTCCCAACCATCTACCTCGCTAGCTTGAAATGCGTGCCTGGATCAGAAGGCTCGGCGACGACGCGCAATTTAGCATCACCCGTGACAAAGGGAGAGGCGGCCTGGACTTGGGTGGTGCGAGCACTCCTTCGCGCTTCGCGACAATAGGGTCGATCAAGATAACGCGAGGCGGGGCAGGTCCCAGGAATGACGTTGAAACGGGAGCCGGTGGTCGCCTTGCCTGATAAAGTCCGGATCCCCCATAAGTAGGTTTGAAGTTCATGCAACTTATTAGGTGGAGCGACCTCTTACATTATCGTTATGTATCCACGTATTACGCCCTCTTATGCCCATACCTTGCTACTTTTTCCTCGGTGCCCTGTTCTGTTTTAATTTGTACACCATTGGAAGTGTTGTGCCTAATTAATGTCAATAAGTCCATAATAGATTCGCGCACGTACCATCAAGCCCGATGCTGGCGCTTGTGGAGCATCTCCAAATCGCCCGCAGGGCCCGTCGCAGCAAAGGCGAACGTTGAGATGTATGTCCAACGGAGAGAAATATACATAGGTTTGCTGATCCAGTATGGCAACACGGAATTGTGATTCCCAAGCCGACTACAAAGTAGGCAAGGACTTTGTTCATTGTGAATGTTGGCGTGGGTTATTCTGTGTCAGATCATTTACCAAACACCATTCGAGCCCGCAGTGTGCCCGGAAGAAAGAGCCGCTCACATCGTTTTTGAGGTTCTCGTATTTTGATCATACTTCGAGAAAGACCAAAGCACACGAACCTCAAAAGTGATATGATGATCGGATTTCAACGACCTTGCCTACACGATAAATTCGACTGGGGGGGATTGAACAGGAAGGCCATATTTGCATTCTGCGCCGCGGTACGGGCCTCGGTTTATGATTCATCGGAGAGCGTGAAAGATAAATGGATAAATCATAATCGACTGGAGCGCCCTTGAATATCTGGCGAAATTATGGATACAATGAGATGGTTGGGGTACCAACGCATGAACTCATCGTGGTGCGGTGAGATTGGCGAAAAGTTGTTGTTGATGTGTGTTGAATCCACTGCTTGAAGCGAAACAAATTTACGGCACCTCTTATAAGTATCCCGACCCACATGCCATTTTTGAACTAATTTTGAGCCACGAGGTATATTCCATATTCTGGGGCCGCGTTTTTACAGTGCAGGTTAACATGCGGCATCCACTCGCCCCAGACACTGAGCTATAGCCTAGTATAGTTGACGGTCTCCTGTCACTACTGTTCCGCGGGCAGGACCGCCTGCTTGATCGAGGCACTGTACAACCCTATTTGCCTCCAGGACCTGTAATCCGTGAATTTTCACGACAATCACTGTTTCAAGGTTCCGCCACCCGGCAAACACGGCTGTAGGAGCCGATCTCTTAAACATGTTCAAACACAAGCACATTCGTGAGTTCCAATCCTCCCATCTCTTCATGTCTCTTTCGCCACAGCCCTCAGTTGCCGTCCTTCAATATATAGGGGGGGCGGCGTTGATGACCCATAATCCCGAGGGGAGGTATTGGGGCGGATCGCTGAAAGTTGCAGCTAGTGCGTCGCATGCGACCTAAACGAGACCATCAGATAATAGCTCGGTGGGTGAACGTTCAGTTTACCTGGGTTCCCGGTTCCACCGGGACTGCTGGATCTGCCTCTGGGCCGTGAAGGACCCACCCTCGGCTCATATGGCCAGCTTTCTCAATGCTGTGTGGTTACCAACGCCGTTAGGACTGGAAGTGTAGGTGGTTATCCGGCAGCGCACGTATAGGCATTGGGACCATGGTTCTCACGACACGTAATTATCCACTCCTCTCTCAGTGGGCCACTATCTATTGTGAATACAAGGTTGCTGATAACGCAGGCCAGCACGCCATTGGCTTTAATCAGGTAGTATCCATGTGGAAGTTTTTCGATAGCGAACTATGGCACCGGGCCAAAAGTGATGAGTACCAATAGTATTGCGACGGTTATAATCATACTCACGCGAGGTGCTTGTGTGCCGTGCAGGAAGGAAATGATGCGCATGGGGTATTCCAGGGTGGCAGCAGGCCCGATGTAGGCGTCAGCTCGTACACTGTTGATCGTGTATGTTCCAGATTCCATTGTGCTGGAAAGTGTAGCTGTGTATTATCTGAGGGGAGGAGGATTTCAAGGGGGGCTTTATACCTCGGTATCCTGGCCAAAATGGCATATAAGTGATCGGGGAATGAGGCAAACATATTTGACGTGCATGTCACTCCAATCACATCGTGTTTGGAGTAGGTACTGTTTGTAGATATCCAGTTGACTAGTACAGTCTACCCATCCCCCGCTTTGGGAAAGAAGGCGGCAGGAGTGATTCAAATCAGGGAGATCCACGTAGTATGCATCAGGAAGTAGTCACCCACATTACAGTCTCTTGTTCTCCCGGGAAATTTTCTGCAGTATATGGTGCCTTTCTACCCAGGAAGATTGAAAGGGTCCAGTCCCAATCGTGTGACTAGCATACCGCACAAACTGCACTTTGATGCGAGTCAGAAGTGAGATACGCCAGTGGGATGAACAAATGACTACTTCGAGTCGATCGTACTCAGCTCATGTGGTTGTTGAGAAGAGCATGGGTATCAAAGAACAGTTTTCAGCCACCCAACTACCGCGAAAAATGTGGTATCTAATTCTTCGAATATTACTGGGCCATCACAATGATACGACCGTGTTAATCCCCATTCTTCGCTCACCCTGGAGCTCTGAAGATCGAACCCAAGCGCATGTCGCCGCTGATCGAGGATGAAGTCGTATTCTGGACACGCTGCGCATGTGATACGTATTAGTTGCCACGTACAAGATTGTGTCGCCACCAAAATCAAACATGCACAAATGGTCTGTGCGCACGTCCGTGTTGTCGACGACCGCGTAACCATACAACTCCATCGGTATTCTTCACATCGCGCGCACGATTTATGGGAGAGAAAGTACGTGGATGCCTATGAGTTGGCCGGCGATGGTGGTATCGAGCTTATGACACGTGTGGTGGCTTGGGTTTTACTCATATAGGCTACAACGGAGTAACTGTTCTGACCGTTACGAGGTCAACTCGGGCGGCGGGCGTATTGTAACCGCTGATGATGCTTCAGGCTGTTTACAGAGACTAATCGACCACAAGCCGCATACTGCGCACGAAAAAGTGAATATAGCAATAACACCACCGTCCTTGCCCTCTAACCCGTTTACGCCAACACTTTGGTGCACTCAATCGAGACCAACGCGATACGTAGGATAACCCATCCCCGGCCTCCAGTGTCCCGGTCTTTGGGCACTTACACCAACATTGCAAAGCGTAGCCCCACACGCAGGACCGCGCATCTCAATCTCGCTCCTGCACAGGAAGAAACCAGACGCCCGTTATTTACATTGCGCGTCTGCGCACGCACTTCACTCGCACTCGGGTGCGCCGCCCGACGGCACCCTATGCGTAAGACGCCGCACGAATCCGTCGAGGCGCAGATGCATTGACACTCTGCCGCCAACCGCGTCCACGTGAGTGCGTCGAGATCAGCATCCCTAGACGCCTGGCCGTGGCGCGGAGGCGGGAGCGAAAGCGGATTTCGCGTGCTGAGGTCATTCCCGCCGCTGCGAGGGCTGCGTCCTAGATTTTGCAGAGGGAGACTACGACGGCATGCCATTCGACGGTGCTGTTACGGCGTGCATGGAGCATTTGGCTACCCCGACTTTTAGGGTAGGAATAGATCGATCGATCGAGAGAGTAACACGCTGGTACCAATACTGGTGTATGCGACGATCGATACTAGTGAGGAAGGCGCTGTCCGCCTTATGGTGTTTGCCATTGCTGTGCGATGACATGGTTGCGGGAGCTCACGTCTATTGATATCACGACAACTTTCCGGGGGGTGTTGCGTCGCAGCACTTCAACCCAGTGCTCTGGCTACCAAGCCCTCTTCTGTCGCACAGCCTACCCCACCCCCGCATCTCGCGTTCGTGCCATGCATCTCATCTCTGGCGCGACGAAAGCGGAACTCCTGTCTATCGTGTGTGCCCTGAAAGACGGTTTGATGTGCACCTAGCAGGGAAGCTCGCCCAACCGGAGGTGCATGAGTGCTAACCGCGCCGGACCCACTCTCTTGAGGCGAACGCGTATTGTGGGGGAGGGACGCCATCCGTATGTGAGCTTTGCGGGATGTTGGCGCGTATTGAGTGAGAATAAATTTCGCCTTTCAGTAGACATGTGTCTCGCTGAAATGACCATTGAGCCGCAGCCCCAGGTACTTGAACATCACGATCGGTGGGGTGTGTGGGGTGGCAAGCCGTTTGATGAGGGATTTGGGAATGGGATTCCCGGCATCATTCCAGGAATAACGATGAACGAGACTGTAGCCGCCATGCCTTGTGGTCCCTGCACAGTCCCAATTGGGGGCGTCGGCGGAGTGGAGCCTCGGAGTTAGTGCTTAGTGTAAAACGCAGCCAGGGCCGCCTAACTACCAATGATGAGATTGCTTAGGCGAGCGTCGGTGTGCCGCAGTTCGGCTACTGAACTGGTTCTATGTTGATCGGGTTGCCTCCTTGGGCCTGTTTCTCAAGCGCCTAACAAATGCCACAACAAGCGGTGTACAGGAACGTTCTCCCGACCTATTCGATAAGTCTTGGCCCAACGACATCGGCGCTTCTCTCTGTGCTGACATTCGAATGTGGTCACTGCACCCGCAATGAATGAAGCCAGCCCACTCTCCACGGCGGCAAACTCAGTGACGCACCAGTCGGACGGTCTTCTGCAGGCAAAAAATCATATAAATACCAAACTGATCGACGACATCCTACCATTCACCAGCCATGTACTTCCACAATAATCGACTCGGTCTCTTCGTCCTGCTCACATCCACCACCCGCCTTGCCTCATCGGTGGCCACTCGACGCGACTCCACTCCAAAAGCATCCGATTGGGCCGCTCTCAACTCGACTATCGGCGGAAGGCTGTACCCCGGTGAACCATGGTCGCTGCCTTGCTTCACGAATTACAATGGCAACAGTGTCTCCGCGAATATGACTCAGTGCAAGTTCATTCAGGACAATACATTCAACAGTCACAGTGAGTTCCTCCTGCTTGTACCTTATCCTTTTGAACTGACGTGTTCCAGTGACGCGCTCTGACTACTTCGGAACATATATGGGTGTAAGCATCGCGACGCTTTCCAGTAGGCGTAAAATCTCACTGCCCGCTAATAAATTTAGACACAATGGGAGATGTGCATGGCGACTGGAGACCAGTGCGAACTGGACTGGACCGCGCCTGTCGACTCGGGGGCATTCGCGCCGCCCGCGCGATGTATGCAGGGCAACATCCCGAACTACTACGTGCGTCTGTTTCACCTCCGCACCAAGCCTGATCTCACATTCCTGCTACATAGATTGATGTCCGGAGCGCGAGTGATGTCACCGCGGCGTACGTGTTCGCCAAGAAGACTGGGATGCCTTTGGTGATCAAGAATTCAGGGGTATGCTCCGTTCCTAATTCCTGGCCTACTCACGTGTCCTAATCGTCTTTTTAGCACGATCTCGCTGGACGAAGTGCAGCCCCGAATTCACTGGCCCTCTGGGTATGTCCTTCGCCCTGTTTCTTGTGCGGCGTGATCTGAATTCGTGCTTCAGGTTCATAACATTAAATATGTTAGTGGGCTCGCCTGCTGCCACCCTCATAGCACTAACCCCTGCCATGTAGATCTCCCACAATGCCAACTTCGTGCCCGAAGGCTGCACAGCCCAATCCGGGTTTGGCGACGCCCTCACCTTTGGTGTAGGTCACCTGCATTATATCTAAGACATCTCCCTCATGGATCTGTGCAGGCGGGCCAACAGGCCACGGAGATCTTCAAATTCGCGGACGACAATGGCTTCATGGTCGTTGGTGCTTCCGACGAGTCAGTCGCGCTCGGGGGTGGTTGGGGCCAGGTCAGTCCATATCAATCTCTCTGCTGTTCCCGATCGATTGAGCCTCTGTCCTAGGGTGGTGGCCATTCCCCCCTCTCGCCAACATTGGGCCTGGGTGCCGATCGTGCAGTATGTATCTATCCTCTCACAGATTCCGTAAACTAAAATCTCTGCAGCTGCAATACAAGGTCGTCACTCCAGACGGTGTGTCCCGGGTCGCCAACTCGTGCCAGAATCAGGATCTCTTCTTCGCTCTCCGCGGTGGAGGTGGCGGGACATTTGGTGTCGTCCTCGAGGCCTCGATCCGCGCCACCCGCCGCATGCCCTTGCAAGTGTACGTGTCCTGCCCCCCCTCTCTCCATGACTCACCAGATGTTGCAGGGCGAATATCAACTGGGACATCAGCGACGACAACTACAAGTCCTTCCTCGAGGTGTTCATGGACAACGCGACGACGTTCGCCGAGCAGGGATGGGGCGGATACGTGACGGTGAGACTCTACGGTGCTCTGATATGCCAGCTGGATGCTCACGCCTGTTGGTTCAGCCGGGGATTGGAAATGCGATTCTGCTCACGCCCAGGTTGACTCCAGCTGAAGCCAGCTCATCGATGGAGGCGCTGATCGCCAGGGCAAACACTCTGGGCGCGAAGGCGTCGAATGTCACCCAGATCGACTCGTACTGGACCTGGTTCCAAGGCTATGTCGGGGGGACGGAAGGGACCCAGGACGTACGTCACCTATCCTGCTCATGATATGCATACAATTGAGCCGTATTGGTACAGCCCATCGGCCTCCCGACGGTCCTGAGCTCTAGGATGATCCCACAGAAGAACCACGCGACGGCTGCGGGCCGGGCACAGCTGGTGAACCTGACAGTGGAGACGAACAAGCAGTCGTCCTTCTCCCAGATCCATTTCACGACACCGTACGGGTACAATGGGAGCACTGATGGCACGAGCGTGACTCCGGCGTGGAGGACCTCTTTGTACCAGGTACGTCACCACTCGCAATAGTCGCGTCGGGATCGCACCTGACTAGAATCCCCAGATTCTGTTTATCAATACATGGAACCTGAACGCGACGGTCGCTGATATGAAAAATGCCCACACGCTGGCCGGGCAGTTGACGGACGAATTCCGTGCGATTACACCAGGGTCGGGCGCGTACCTGGTATGTGTTCTTCGTGGATATCCGTTGATAAGTACTAATGGTCGCACGTTCAACAGAACGAGGCTGATATCCACGAACCCAACTATCAAGGTATATACCTTCCCTTTTCAGTTCCGAAATCACCGTTGACATGAAATGCAGACTCATTCTGGGGACCGAACTACGATAAGCTGCTCCAGATCAAGAAGACATAGTAAGTCACCCCCAACGCCCTAGCACCACCGTGACAATGATACTAACGCTTCGCAGTGATCCCGATCAGCTTTTGGACTGCTGGCATTGCGGTAGGCGCATTCCTGTTTTCGCTGTCTTGTCCCCGGGCTAAAATTGCGTTTCTAGTCGGATGGCAAGGTGCCAGCAAGCCCCGATACTCATGTTATGTTTAGATCGCGGGTGATCATGGGCTATCGGTGCCCTAAAATGCTACTCTTTTTTTTTTTTTTCGAGCACTATATAGATCTTGTTGTAAGATAGATAGAACGTCCAATTTATTATTTCACTTTTCAATGAATTAGCCCCTTGGTAGCCAAGCCTTGGTCATCTCGTGGTTTGGACTTCATATTATATATCTATGCGCACTTGCGAAAAGATTAACATGGTAATGAGCCGATCTCGCCTGTGGATTTTTACCGATCTCCCACAGCCGCTATAATACACGATAATACTGCAACACCACTTTCTTTACGCCATGCACAAATCAGAGCGCCAGCCAACCCCCGGGTCTTCACCATAACCCCAACTTTCGTGATTTGAACTGATCCTTGGGAATCAATGCATCAACGTCGGTATGCGTACTAATCCTCTCGGTCCTCCATCCTAGGCAAACGGCGCTACTAGCAAGGAACGCTGGTCGGGGTGGAGTGAGTAACGGAAGCAGTGAAGGATTTAGTGCTGGGTGATCGGGGTTCAACTTTTTGCAGGCACGAAGCGCCCCATAGCTCTACCATGCCCGCCGCAGATACAAGACCGACCCATCTCATCCATTTTTCTCTTCAATGAAGCAAAAATGGAGAGATGAGGACACTCATGACACTGGCAGCTGCGGACAGTGGAAGCAGGTCCTGGCCTGCATCCGGGTGGCGGTATCACTTTGAGCTTGTTGATGTGTGTTGTGTTTTGGGGTTTCACCCACACAATCGGGTACTGGCCATGAGGCGGATTTTTGAAAACTCGGTGCAACGTCACTCATGCTGGTGCTCTCGAAACGCGTACCGGCCCCTTTGGACGTTACGGTTTGGCGCAGGCGACGTGTCGCGTAGAATACTAGCGCGTTGGGTGTTGGGTTGGGCGACAATGCGGGCGAGCGGTCAACGGGTTGGATTGCCTGAGGAGTACGAGTACTGCCATACTGCTGGCTACTACCGCTGATACTTTAGGCTACCTACAGGGACCACCCGGCTGCAGTCTGTCTTTTATTCGCACACCAGCTGCACAATACAATAATGACGCCACACCACACGCGACACGTCTCGTCCTCCACTCGTCTACACCAACACATCGGTGTTTTCATCGAGGCCAACGTGATACATAGAACACCTAGGCCGCTGCTATTGGACAACCCGCCCCACCCCCGCGTCTCGCGCGCGTGCCACGCATCTCGCGTATTGTGGGGGAGGGGTGCTATCCGTGCGTGGGGTGCTGCACGTATTGAGTGAGAGTAAATTTCGCCTTTTAGTGGACATGTGTCTTATTGAAATCGTAAACTGTTAAGCGCGAACCGCAGCCCCGGGTATTTGGGCATCGGGTGGTATGTGGGGTGCCAAGACGTTCAATGCGGGGTTCAGAAATGAAATTCCAGGGATAAGTACTGTGGTCATGGCTCATGTCCTTGCACTGTCCAACGGAGGATGGCGTAGCCGTAGGAGCGTCGGCGGGGCGGGGTCAGCGGAGTTAGGGCCCGACGTAAAATGCGGCCAGAACCATTATGCGCCCGGCCGTGAGACTGCGCTCAGATATCGCCGAGGCACCACCGCTCGGCTATTGAGCTGTTATGACGTAGTGAGTTACCCCCTTGGGTCTATTTCTCGCATACCGTCAGCCGCCTAACAAATGGTACGACAAGCATTCCCCGACCTGTTCAAATAACTCTGGTCCCCAATATATGGGCGCTGCTCTCTGTAAGCACAGTTATTCGAATATGGGCTCATTGTACTCACAATGGGTAGGATCGGTCCACTTTCCATGGCGGCAAACTCGAACCAGCCCGCGAACATCGGACAATTTTATACAGACACCAAATCGTACAAATACCAGAGTGAAAAAGATATCCTACCATTCGCCAACGATGTATTTCACAATAATCGACTCGGCCTCTTCGTCCTGCTCACATCTACAACCCATCTGGCCTCGTCGGTGGCCACTCGACGCGACTCCACCCCAAAAGCATCCGATTGGGCCGCCCTCAACTCGACTGTCGGGGGAAGGCTGTACCCTGCTGAACCTTGGTCGCTGCCCTGCTTCACGAACTACAATGGCAACAGTGTCGCGGCGAATATGACTCAGTGCAAGTTCATCCAAGATAATACGTTCAACAGCCACAGTATGTTCTTCGTGCCGCTTCCCCCTAATGAACTGACGCGTTCCAGTAACCCGCTCTGACTTCTTCGGAACATACATGGGTGTAAGTATCATGGATTTCTTACTGAGCTCAACTCTGACTACTCATTTGTATACTCTAGACCCAGTGGGAGATGTGCATGTCGACCGGAGACAAATGCGAGCTCGAGTGGTCAGCGCCCGCCGAGTCGGATGCATTCGCGCCGCCCGCGCGGTGCATGCAGGGCAACATTCCGAACTACTACGTGCGTCCGTTCGAGCTCCACGCTAGGCCTGGTCTCATATTTCGCTACACAGATGACGTCCAGGCGCAACTGATGTCACCGCGGCGTACACATTCAGCAAGAAGACCGGGGTGCCTCTGGTCATCAAGAATTCAGGGGTATGCTCCGTTCCTGATTCCTCGCTTGTTCGTGTATCTTAACATGTCTTTCAGCACGATCTTGCTGGACGGAGTGCAGCCCCAATTCACTGGCCCTTTGGGTGCGCTTCTCCCTTCGTTTATTCCTATGATGTGATCTGAATTTGTGCCCCAGGTCCATAATATCAGATACGTCAGTCGATTCGCCTGCTGCCACCTTCATGGCACTAACCCTGCCATGCAGATCTCCCACAATGCCAACTTCGTACCTGAAGGCTGCACAGACCAATCCGGGTTTGGCGACGCCCTCACCTTCGGTGTAAGTTGTTAATCATCTGAGAGACGCCACGCTAAGGATTCGTGCAGGCGGGCCAGCTGGCCACGGAGATCTTCAAATTCGCAGACGACAATGGTCTCATGGTTGTTGGTGCTGGTGAAGAGTCGTCGCACTCGGCGGTGGCTGGGGCCAGGTCAGTCCATATCAATCTCTCTTCTGTTCCGATCGATTGAACCTCTGTCTTAGGGTGGTGGTCATTCCCCTCTCTCACCGACATTGGGCTTGGGTGCTGATCGTGCAGTATGTTTCCACCCTCTCGCAGATTTCGAAAACTAAAATCTCTGCAGCTGCAATACAAAGTCGTCACTCCAGACGGTGTGTCCCGGATTGCCAACTCGTGCCAGAATCAGGACTCTTCTTCGCTCTCCGCGGCGGAGGTGGCGGGACATTCGGTGTCGTCCTCGAGGCCTCGATCCGCGCACCCCTAGCATGCCCTTGCAAGTGTACGTGTCCCGACCCGACCTCGTCTCTCGTAACTAACCGATGTGCAGGGCGAACATCAACTGGGACGCCAGCGACGATAACTACAAATCCTTCCTCGAGGTGTTCATGGACAACGCGACGACGTTCGCCGAGCAGGGTGGGGCGGCTACGTGACGGTGAGACCGAGGTGCCACTCTGATATGCCAACTTAATACTCACGCTTGTTGGGCAGCCGTCAGCGGAAATACTATCCTGATCACGCCCAGGTTGACCCAGCTGAAGCCAGCGCATCGATGGAGGCACTCATTGCCAGGGCAAACACCCTAGGCGCGAAGCATCAAATGTCACCCAGATCGACTCATACTGGACCTGGTTCCAAGGCTATGTTAAGGGGACAGAAGGGAGCCAGGACGTACGTCACCCATCCCGTTCATAATATACATACCGCTGAGCCGCATTGATGCAGCCCATCGGACTCCCAACCGTCATGAGCTCGAGGATGATCCCGCAGAAGAATCACGCGACGGCTGCGGGTCGCGCACAGCTGGTGAATCTAACAGTCGAGACGAACAAGCTGGCGTCCCTCTCCCAGATCCACTTCACGACGCCGTACGGGTACCATGGGAGCACCAATGGCACGAGCGTCACTCCGGCGTGGAGGACCTCTCTGTACCAGGTATGTCATTTATGATGGTCACGTCGGAATCGCAGCTGACTGGAATGCCAAGATTCTGTTTATTAATACGTGGCACCTTAATGCGACGGTCACTGACATGAAGAATGCGCACACGCTGGCTGGACAATTGGCGGATGAATTCCGTGCGATCACGCCTGGATCGGGCGCATACTTTGTATGTTTGTTTGATAGATATCTATCGGATAAATTCTGATGGTTGCGCGCTGAATAGAACGAAGCTGATATCCATGAACCCAACTATCAAGGTATATTATATACCTTCCCTTCTCACTTTGAAGCCAGTGTTAACCTGGAACGCAGACGCATTCTGGGGCCGAACTACGACAAGCTACTCCAGATCAAGAAGAAATAGTAAGTCCCCCCCAACGCCCCAGCACCACCGTGACAATGATGCTAACGCTTCGCAGCGACCCCGACCAACTTTTGGACTGCTGGCATTGTGGTAAGTGCCCTCCCGCTTCAACTGACCCGCCCCGGGCTGACATGGATTTCTAGTTGGATGGCAGGGTGCTAGCAAGCCCCGCTTTTCGTGTTACGTTTAGATCGTGGAGTAATCCCGGGCCTGCGCCGCCAGTGCCCTAGAATGCGACTCTTTTTTTCGGACACTACATAGATGTTGTTGTAAGATACATATATGAAACACCCAATTTAACTCCTGAATGAATTAGCCCCTCGGAGACTGGTCCTCGGTGACCCCATAGTTTGAGCTTCAGGTCATCATGGTCCATACTTTGGTGAATAATTCAAATCAACGGAAATACTGATACTTGATTTCAAACTATGCGAGCATCGGGGCAAAAGCAGCGACGGGAGCGCACGGGGCGGGTCTCGCAATTTTGCTAACGAATCTCTACGCTACGCTAGAGTTATAATGCACTTGCAAGATGTTACATCCCATCCTCTTCCTCTTCGCCGCTCACGTCCCTGGCAAACTCCTTCCCCAATTCCGCAGCCGTGCGACCACCTGCCCCCTGGAGCAACTCGGTCACATCCTGATTCTTACCCATTGCTGCGTAATCGAGGGGCGTGCAACCATACGAGTCAACTGGATTAACTTCGATCCCCTTTCGAGCCAGGAGGAGCTTCACAATTGCGTCGTGGCCTTCACGTGCTGCGTAATCCAGGGCCACTTGACCCTCCGCATTTTTTGAGTTGATATCTATGTTGGTGTTGGCTAGACACCACCTAGCAACTCCTTCGTTTCCGAAGAGTGCTGCCAAAGTTAGGTACGTGTCGCCATTATCGTCTTTTAAATTTGTGTCGATATCATCTCTTCCCAACAGCAGCTGGATAATTGTTTCGTGCCCCTGACGTATTGCATGTACTAGCGGCGTCCACCCATTCCGGCCTTGCAGATTTATATCCATGTCATCCCGCTCTAGCAGTAGCCTCATGATACCACTGTGTCCTTTCCACGCTGCGAGGATCATCGGCGTGCTTCCATTGTCATCGCATGAGTTGACATTCACATCGCTCCTTGCCAAAAGTAGCTGCACGTTTGCTTCATTCTTCCCAAGTATCGCAGATACTAGTGGCGTATACCCGTGCTGGCTTTTCGAATGTACGTCCACATCATCCCGTGCTAGTAGGAGTTTCAGAATGCCGCTCTTTCTCCCCCGTGCTGCGAGGGTTATTGGCGTGTCCCCAACGTCGTCGCCTGAGTTGACATCTACATCGCTTCTTGCCAACAGTAGCCGCACGACCCCTTCATTCTCCCCAAGTACCGCAGATATTAGTGGTGTATGCCCGTGTTGGCCTCGAGAATTTACGTCGGCACCCCGCGCTAGCAGTAGTTTTACGGTGTCAGTGTTTCCTGTCAACGCTGCGTAGATGATTGGTATTTCCCTAGCATTGCCGCCCGAGTTGACATTCACATCATTTCTCGCCAATAGCAGATGCGCAATTGTTTCATGCTCCAAGATTACTGCCAACATGAGTGGCGTGTACCCGTCCTTATCTTTCAAATTTATGTTCACGGAATCTTTTGCCAGCAGAAGTTCCACAATACCGCCATGCCCACCCTCTGTCGCACATGCTATTGGTGTCCTCCCACGATCATCTCGCCAATTGACATCCACACTTTCATTTGCCAGCATGAGCGCTACGATGCCCTGGTGGCCCTCCATTGCCGCCCGGATCAGCGGCGTGGCGCTATTCCAGCCTTTTGGTTCAACATCGACACCTCCTCTCGCTAGCAGCAGCTGTAAGATTTCTTCTTGCCCATCTATTGCTGCATATGTTACTGCCGTATCACCCTCTGAGTCCTTTGAGTTGACATCAAAGCCATTGTCTAACAGGTGTTCCAAGTAGGTGCTTAATCCGAAATACGTGCAAAGGTGGGTCGCGGAGAGATTCCGAGTGTAGCAGGGGAGGGAACCAACTGTCACAACCTTCTGCGCATCGTGTAGCAGTTCCATGGCTAGACGTCGGACAGTCATATCACCGCAATGCGCGCGCGCATGTACCCCCCAAGAGAACATGGAATACTCGGCAAAAGGGGTCTCCATGAGTCGTTGCTGAGTATCCTCGAGCGGCGCGTCAGCTTTGAAGATGTCAAAAGTGAGGTATCGAAGGCAGGTAATTGCGAAATGAGGAGAATCAGCGAGCTGGGGGAAAGTATTGTGATTGCGAAGGAAATATTCCTGTGTCGTATAATCTGAATATACTTATGTCATTGGCGACGCCCACAGTGATATGGACAACGTACGGACAAGCCCAACCACCTTACTACTCGCCTGGGGGTTGTCCTGTTCCTTCGACTCGGAGCCAGCGGTATTCTCTCGTAGCACGACTAGACCAACGCATACTGAGGTCAGGGTAGCCTCATCATACAGATCCTGGGTGTCAATGGCTACCGCTCCATCCCTCACAGCTAGTGCGTATTGTAGATCCCGCATTGTCATGGGTCGGACAGCATGGATGAGCCAAGAAAATATCTGGTATGCAAGTGGCTTATCCTCATTATTGATGCGCCCCAACGTTTCGTCATACGTAGTTTCCAAGTATCCCGGAAGCTTGGCCAGAGCCAGACGTAGATCAGTCACCCTGCCGACTTTTGCCTCCAAGGAATTCATGTGTAATTGAGCCAATAGGAACCTGTAGGACCGATAGGTCATTCAGTTTAGCAACTGCGATTATCAACGTGTCTAGAATAACCACATACATCCCATCGGCCTTTGTCATGACTCCGGTGGCGATTTCCTCACGAAGGTCTGGATTGGCCTCGAGTAACCGCCTGAACCTCCCAGTGCATCCCGAAAGGCGCCCTTCAATGTATCTCCTCATATCATCCTTAGTGGTCATAATATCAAGACGTTGATCTGGCCGTAATTCCAGTGCAATGTCGCCTGTGTCCCGGGATGTGGCAAGGAGACTAATTCCAGATAGCGCTTGGAGATGTCTAAGCAATGGGGCCCAAACTTGAGCGTCGGTCTCGTCCAGAGCATCAGTCACAAAGAGGACACGAGAATAGGTTTCCACCTCGGCCTTCAAGATGTCGAGAAGTTTATTGAATGTTAGACGATTGCCCGCCTTGTGCTTCCGAAGTGACTCCAGACTCGATTGTGTGATTCGCCGTTGGATAAGCTGCTTCAGGATCACTTCGGCAAGTTGTGTCATCGTGTACCTCGCCTTGTACTCGAAATAGATGAACACCAGTCCGGTATCCTCGGGGATCACTTCTGCCAGCTCATGGATGACAACGGACCTGCAATGAAATTTGCTAGGTGATGTACCTGAGCATCATGCATTCGGTGAGACTCACGCCATGACAGACTTTCCCACCCTGCTAAAATCGTTGGCTCAGCTTTAGTTCGAGCAATCAGCTCCAGGATACTCACGGTTGCCGGGGCACCACAGCGTCTTGAATTCACCTCGCGTCCAAGCCAGAAACTTCGGGTGCTTGAGAAACCATTCTCCGGTACCGGGAGCACGTTTATCAAATAACATATTGTGCTTTTCGCTGAAGTCCAATAGCGAGAGCCACCTGACGAGATCCTGGAGTTCTTGGCCTGGTCGGGATGTCTTCAGATATTTAAGGCATCTTAGTCCGCATGTACGCACCATCCACGGTCTCCTTAATAATTTGAGGTCAGCCTGCATCCTATCCCCTTGCATCATCTGGTCTGGACGAGGGTGAACACCATTCTACAAGTCAGGCTGCGCCCTACCTTGCTGGTTTCTGTCTATTTTAGCAACTGTATCTTTGACCGTTCCAATGGCATTGGCGGAATCCCGGAGCGTAAACCCAAATCCTGGAGATTGATGTGACGCGACTCGATCTCTTTCATGTTGGCTGGTCGGTCATCTGAGGTTACGAATCGCAATAAAAATCTCGTTACGCACCCGTTGACGTTCTTCAAGGGCTGAGACAGCCGCCTCAATCCTCTCCACATTCAGCCCAACAACCATCAGCTCATCATGCGTATTCTCAATGAATTCCCTGTTCCAAAAGCATCAGCACGAATTCCGACACTTATTATTGACGATGTCTGCTCACATCAGCGATGTCTGCAGCGCAAGAGATATTAGGGACTTCAAGCGCCCGATCTTGGCTAGCATCGACTTTATCTCTTCTTGTCGGAAGGGCCATCTGAGGTTCTTCATCTTTTCCGCAAATGACGATGACTTTCCTGTGTCTGCGACACGCTCCAGTTCCGTCACGGCGGATTTCAATGTCTGATAACATTGATCAAGGGGCCCCCAATTCCAGCTTTCAACAACTTATTCGAAATGCTATCATCATTGTCATTGGTTTTGCTAAGACGACGGTGGAGGATGTCGAGGATGGCTCCGAGGGCCGATATCTCTGGCAGCAATTTGAGCCGGTCTTCTTCGGCACTCCTGACTGCTTGGAGATAGCCGACGATTTTGTTAACAAGGTGGATTGTGGTTGCGACGGTACCGAAGACATCCATATGTGAGAGTGGCTGTTGACCAGTGCGTCCGTTCTATTAATACTTCTGAGAGACAACACATTGCAACAGGGCCCCCGTGTCGAGACTTCTGCCACCGCGAAGCTTCAGTCCGACTGGTCACTGGTTCTCGAAAACATTGAACGGGGACGATTTATATGAGATTGGTATACAACATACTCTACAGAGCGGGATCAAACGCGACAGCCAGCCGCCCCGAAAGCAGAAAGGAAAACACACCACTATCCGTCTTATACTTATGTAGCCCAACATACGCAATTGACTCCGTTGAACCTTACATCGCAGCGTGCGCGGTGAGAATTCGGGTTAGTTGGGGGTAGTCCGCGGCTGGCCTCTGGCTCGATGGTATTGTAGATCTGGCCACAGAGAGGCACGGTAGACATGGTGCGTGCTTGCCCAGCTGCTGTGACCATGGTTAGCCCATACTAATAATTCTCAACGGATCCAGTGAGAGTGCCTACCGCAGAGGATACTACCTCTGCACCCTCCCTTTGGATCCGGCAAGCTTCGTACTAGCCCCTGGGGGCTCTTCTTCTGCAATTACCATATCCTGGCGCTAAAACATATCACGAATCGCAGTCACATCTGAAATAGGCATGAATCTGTTTATGGGACTGTAGGAGTATTGGCGGTCGCAACGAGGGGACGCACTCAATTTCTTCCAGTGCCAGTGTACCGACCATCCGTAACCCAGACTTCCAAGTTCTGGCAGTATATAGGGTGGCAACGACCTGCGGATATGTCTGGATGCATTTTGAATGCACTTATGCCCTACCAGCAAGGACGAGCTATCAATGTCGCCCATCTGGCGGACCCGCAACGAACGTCGAAGACTCGAAAAACGCGATATTACTCGAATATCAGTCACACGGCGGCAAGCCTGAAGCGTCAAACCACGTGCACGCGTGACATACAGTGGTCACCAGCATGATAAATCTCCGTTACAAACTCTCCAGAGTTTTTGTTCGTCAATCCGCATTGCTGCAGCTATTCCTTTCGAGACAACTGCCTGGTCCTCTAGCCACCGTTTCAACTGGACACGCCATGAGTATGGCAGCAGAGTTCATCGGAGTTGGTGTTTCAGCGTGACTAATTACCAACTGCCATTACGCGCTCGGTTATGCTGTTGGGTCGAATATGTCTAGGCGAGGTGTCGCTCTTAGCCATCGATTGAGGTTGGCTGCTTCGATATCGGTGGGTTCTTCTGCCAAGCCTAATCCCTCGTGTATCTCCACGTACCAGAAAGAGACTACACGCAACAAGCGGTGTACAGGAACATTCTCCCGACCAATTCGAATCACTCTCATTGCACTGCGCCCGATAGCGAACGGAACCAGCCCCACGGAGTGCGCCGACGGCAAACTTTCTGGCCACTGTTCATGGTCCCTACACGGTCCCAGTGGGTGATCGCATGACTCTAGGAGCGGCTGTGGGGCAGAGCCACCAGAGCTCGTGTTCAGCGTAAAACGCGGCCCGGATCGCATGTAAACGTCGGGGTGCCGCCACTCGGCTACGGAGCCATTTCAGTGTTCAGTGGGTTACCCTCTTGCGTCTATTCCGCGTGTATCCTCAAGCGCCTAATAGGTACTACAGCAAGCGGCGTCCAGGAGCATCCTCCCGACCTGTTCAAATAACTCTTGGCCCGAATGACATCGGCGCTGTTCTCTACACAGACATTCGAGTGTGATCACTGCACCCGCAATGAATAGAGACGGTGCATTTTCCGCGACGGCAAACTCGAGATGACGCACCAATCGGACAGTCTTCTGCAGACAGTCGTACAAATACCAGACGGGACGACGATATCCTACCATTTACCAGCCATGTACTTCACAATAATCGACTCGGCCTCTTCGTCCTGCTCACATCCACGACCCGCCTTGCCTCGTCGATGGCCACTCGACGTAGCTCCACTCCAAGTGCATCTGATTGGGCTGCTCTCAACTCGACTGTCGGTGGACGGCTGCATCCCGGTGAACCATGGTCGCTGCCTTGCTTCACGAACTACAATGGCAACAGCGTCAACGCGAATATGACTCAGTGCAAGTTCATCCAAGATAATACATTCAACAGCCACAGTATGTTCCTCATTTCCGTTCCCCTTTCTTCTGAGCTGACGCGTTCCAGTGACACGCTCTGACTACTTTGGGACATATATGGGCGTAAGCACTACAACACTCTCCAGTGGGCGCGGAGCCTAACTGCCCGCTAATAACTTCAGACACAATGGGAGATGTGCATGGCGACTGGAGACCAATGCGAGCTCGACTGGACCGCGCCTGTCGACTCGGGGGCATTCGCGCCGCCTGCGCGGTGCATGCAGGGGAATATCCCAAACTACTACGTACGTCCGTTCGAGCTTCGCGCTAGGCCTAGTCTCATATTCCCATTAGATTGACGTCCGGAGCGCGAGTGACGTCACCGCGGCGTACGCGTTCAGCAAGAAGACCGGGATGCCTCTGGTCATCAAGAATTCAGGGGTATGCTTCGTTCCTGATTCCTCGCCTACTCGCGTGTCCTAATCGTCATTTTAGCACGATCTTGCTGGACGGAGTGCAGCCCCAAATTCATTGGCCCTCTGGGTATGTTTTCGCCCTGTTTCTTGTGCGGCGTGATCTGAATTCATGCTTCAGGTTCATAACATTAAATATGTCAGTGGGCTCGCCCGCTGTCGCCCTCATAACACTAACCTCTGCCATGTAGATCTCCCACAATGCCAACTTCGTGCCCGAAGGCTGCACAGCCCAATCCGGGTTTGGCGACGCCCTCACCTTTGGTGTAGGTCACCCACCTTGTCTGAGAGACATCACGCTCATGGATCTCTGCAGGCAGGGCAACAGGCCACCGAGATCTTCAAATTCGCGGACGACAATGGTCTCATGGTCGTCGGTGCCTCTGACGAGTCAGTCGCACTCGGGGGTGGCTGGGGCCAGGTTAATCTATATTAGTCTCTCTGCTGTTCCCAATCAATTGACCCTTCGTCCTAGGGTGGTGGCCATTCCCCCCTCTCACCAACATTGGGCTTGGGTGCTGACCGTGCAGTATGCATCCGCCCTCTTGCCATTTCTCGTATACTAAGACCCTCCGCAGCTGCAATACAAGGTCGTCACTCCAGACGGCGTGTCCCGGGTCGCCAATTCGTGCCAGAACCAGGACCTGTTCTTCGCTCTCCGAGGCGGAGGTGGTGGGACGTTCGGCGTTGTCCTCGAGGCTTCGATCCGCGCCACCCCCCGCATGCCCTTGCAAGTGTACGTGATCCGGCCCTCTCCTCTCTCTCGGTGGCTAATCCGCATGCTGCAGAGCAAACATCAACTGGGACATCAGCGACGACAACTACAAGTCCTTCCTCGAGGTGTTCATGGACAACGCGACGACGTTCGCCGAGCAAGGCTGGGGCGGATACGTGACGGTGAGGCTCTACGGTGCTCTGATATGCCAGCTGGATGCTCACGCCCGTTGGTTCAGCCGGGGATTGGAAATGCGATTCTGCTCACGCCCAGGTTGACTCCAGCTGAAGCCAGCTCATCGATGGAGGCGCTGATCGCCAGGGCGAACACCCTGGGCGCGAAGGCGTCGAATGTCACCCAGATCGACTCGTACTGGACCTGGTTCCAAGGCTATGTCGGGGGGACGGAAGGGACCCAGGACGTACGTCACCTATCCTGCTTACGACATACATTTCGTTGAGCCAAATTGACACAGCCGATCGGACTGCCAACTGTTCTGAGCTCGAGGATGATCCCGCAGAAGAATCATGCGACGCCTGAAGGCCGGGCGCAGCTGGTGAATCTAACGGTCGAGACGAACAAGCAGTCGTCCTTCTCCCAGATCCATTTCACGACACCGTACGGGTACAATGGGAGCACCGACGGCACGAGCGTAACTCCAGCTTGGAGGACCTCTCTATACCAGGTATGTCGCTCATAGTGGTCCTGAAACGAAAGCTGATTAGAACGTCCAGATTCTGTTTATTAATACATGGAACCTGAATGCAACAGTTGCTGATATGAAGAATGCTCACACTGTAGCTGGCCAATTGACGGATGAGTTCCGTGCGATCACGCCCGGATCGGGTGCGTACCTGGTATGTGTTCTTGATGGATGCCCACCAGATGAGTTCTAACGGATACGGTTGCGCGTTGAATAGAATGAAGCTGACATCCACGAGCCCAACTATCAAGGTATTTTTCTTCATTTTCACCCCGGAATCGCTATTGACGCGGCATGCAGACTCATTCTGGGGACCCAACTACGACCAACTGCTCCAGATCAAAAACAAATAGTAAGTTGCCCCCAATGCCCCAGCACCACAACGATACTAACGCTTCGAAGCGATCCCGATCAGCTTTTGGACTGCTGGCATTGCGGTAGGTTCCCTCTAATCATCCGGTCCCCAGGCTAATATGGGTTTCTAGTTGGATGGCAGGGTGCCAGCAAGCCCCGGTACTCATGTTACGTTTAGATCGTGGGGTAATCCATGGGCCATCAACGCCCTAAAAATGCTATGGGCACTACATAGATGTTGTTGTAAGATTATGGAACGTTCAATTAACTTTCGAATGAATCAGCCCCTCAGAGACCGGCCCTTGTGACCTTATGGCTTAGGCTTCAGGTAGCTATCGTCTTATGATCTGAGTGCACCAATACCGTGATAGACCAGCAAATCGTAGACCCCATAGCCGCTATGATACACGATAATAGACACTTCACGGCACGCGCAAGTCGAAGCGTCTGCATGCCAAGCTCAATTCTTCAGCTTTTAACAAAATCCTAGTCGTGGTTCGTGTTGATTCTTGGTTAGGCCAAGAGTCAACTTAACGTGGTTGACAATGAATTCAGCGAAGGCGAGTCCAACATTCGTAGGCGCCCACGAGGAGTGCCAGCTACAAGCACAATGAACCCTACAATTTCGCTAACGGATCGCTACTAGTATGAAATTTCATACACTATAGTTGTAACGCACCCCCTTCCTCTCGTTCGCGAATTAATTAAGCTTCTTCCTCAAACAGATCCTCTTTCCTATCCTCTCACTCTTCCCCGGCCGTGCTCTCAACCTACCCAGCCTTCCAATTCCGCAGCCGTGTGACCACCCGCCGCCCGGAGCGCCTCAATAGCCCCCTGATGCTTGTCCACTTCTGCGTAATCGAGAGGTGTGTAGCCATACACGTCCACTGGGTTGACGTCGATCCCCTCTTGAGCCAGCAGGAGCTTCACGACCGCGTCATGGCCCTTATATGCTGCGAAACCCAGAGCCACTTGACCCTTCGCATTCTTTGAGTTGACGTCTATGTTGGCTTTGGCCAGGCACCACTTGGCGACCTCTTCATTTCCGAAAATTGCTGCAAAAGTCAGGTGCGTGTTGCCATCATCATCTTTTAAGTTAACGTCCAGGTCGTCTCTATCCAACAATAACCGCGCAATTTCTTCATGCCCTTGAAGTATAACTGCGGGTGCCAGTGGGGTGTATCCATGCCGGCCCTGCGAATTTACGTTGACGCCGTCCCGCTCCAGTAGTAGCTTTACGATGCCACTGTGTCTCTGCCATGCCGCGATGTTCAATGGTGTGTCTCCAATCTTATCGCGTGGGTTGACAACCAAGTCATCCCTGACCAACAGCAGACGCACGATTGTTTCGTTCCCCGTGATTACTGCCAACGCGAGTGGCGCGTTCCCGTCATTGTCTTGCAGATTGATGTCCACGGTATTCCTCGCCAACAGGAGTTCTACAATACCATCACGCTCCCACTCTGTCGCGTATGCGATTGCTGTCCGCCCAGAACTGTCTCGCCAATTAACGTCCACACGCTCATTTTCTAACAAGAGTGTTACGATGCTCTGGTGGCCCTCCATCGCCGCCCGGATCAGCGGAGTCGTGCCATTCCAGCCTTTTGGTGCAATATTGGTACCTTCCCTTTCTAACAGCAGCTGCAATGCTTCTTTTTGATTAAATATTGCTGTATATGTTATTGCCGTGTCGCCATCTGAATCCTTCAAGTTGATATCGAAGCCATTGTCCAACAGATATTCCAAGTAGTCGCTCAATCCGAAATAAGCGCAGAGGTGGATTGCGGAGAGACTTCGAGCACAAGCGGGAAGGGAACCAACCACCACAACCCTCTGACTGTCATATAGCAGTTCCATGGCTAGACGTCGGACAGTTGTATTGTCACAATGCGTGCGTGCATGTATCCCCCAAGAGAACATAGCATACTCGGCAAAAGGAGTCTCCATGAGTTGTCTCTGAGTGTCCTCGAGCGGCGCGTCAGATTTGAAGATGTCGAATGCGAGATATCGGAGACAGGTAGTTGCGAAGTGAGGAGAATCAGTGAGCTGGGGGAAAGTATTGCGATTGTGTAGGAAGTATTCCTGGGTCGTATAATCTGAATACATTGAAGTCACTGACAACGCCCATGACGATATGGACAACTCACGGACAAGGCCGACTACCTTGGTACTCGCCTGGGGATTGCCCACCTCCTTCGACTCGGAGCCAGCAGTATTTTCTCGTAGCACGACTAGGCCAACACATACTGAAGTAAGGGTAGCCTCATCATACAGATCCTGCGCGTTGATGGCCGTCGTTCCATCCTCCACGGCCAGCGCGTACTGCAGATCCCGCATTGTCATGGGTCGGGCAGCATGGATGAGCCAAGAGAAGATCCGGTATGCGAGTGGCCTATCCTCATCATTGATACGTCCCAATGTTTCGTCATACGTAGTTTCTAAGTCTCTGGGGAGCTTGGCTAGAGCCAGACGCAGATCCGTCACCCTACCAACTTTTGCCTCCAAGGAATTCATGTGTAATTGAGCCAACAGGAACCTGTACGGTTAATAGGTCATTTAATTTCACAACTACAATTATCAAAATGATCACATACATTCCATCGGCCTTCTTCATGACTCCGGTAATGATTTCCTCACGTAGGTTCGTATTTGCCTCGAGTAGCCGCCTGAACCTTCCAGTGCTTCCTGCAAGGCGCCCTTCGACGTACTTCCTCATATCTTCCTTATTAGCCATGATATCAAGTCGTTGATCTGGCTGTAATTCAAAGGCAATTTCGCCTGTGTCCCGGGAGGTGGCAAGGAGGCTAACTCCGGACAGCGCTTGGAGGTGTCTAAGCAGTGGAGCCCAAACTTGAACTTCGGTCTCATCCAGAGCATCAGCTACAAACATGACGCGGGAGTAAATTTCCACCTCGACCTTCAGCATGTCAAGGATTTTGTTGAATGTTGGACGATTTCCCGCCTTGTGCTTCCGAAGTGACTCCAGGCCCGATTGTGTGACCCGCCGTTGGACAAGCTGCTTCAATATCACCTCAGCGAGCTGTGTCATCGTGTACCTTGTCCCATACTCGAAGTAAATGAACACCAGTCCAATGTCCTCGGGGGTCGCTTCTCCCAGTTCATGGATGACGAGGGATCTGCAATGAAATTCGCTGGGTGATGCATCTGAAAACTATACATTAGGTAAAACTCACGCCATGACAGACTTCCCCACTCCCGCTAATATGGTAGGCTATGCTTTAGTTCGAGATAATCGGCTCCAGGGTACTCACGATTTCCGGGACACCACAGCGTCTTGAATTCGCCTCGTGTCCAAGCCAGAAATTTTGGGTGTTTGAGAAACCATTCTCCAGTTCCGGGAGCATGTTTCTCGAATGTTGTGTTGTGCTTCTCGCCGAAGTCTAATGGTGAGAGCCACCTGACGAGTTCCTGGAGTTCCTGACCTGATAGGGGATGCCATCAAATATTTATGGTATCTAAGCGTCCGCATGTACACAGAGGTATCCATGTAGCCCCATTATAATTTTGCAGGGGAATTCCAGCCGTGCCTGTTATAATGTGTCTGCATCTCTACCATAGCTAGGGCAAATTATAATGTACACTAGGGATGAATTATAATGATTGAATTATCAGCAGCACTGGTAGTATGCCCGCATTAGGAGCGGACCCTGACCCGCCCATTAGTAATCCGATCAAATCCCAGCATTGCCCGCCCCCAGCCCGCCCTCCAGGGGTCGGGTTCTCCCGCTCAAAGCGGATCTTTGCGCGCAGGGACGCGTTAGAAAGCGTGTAGAATGCGCTCAAAAACGCGCTAATTTTCGAGCAATTCCGTGGAGAAGTGGCTAGGATCGAGCGATGTTAAAATAAACATGCATTTGGACCGTTTTTGTTATATAAAATTACTGAACCAGCGGATTCTAGCGGTAAGGGACGCGTCTAAAAGCGATTCCAAGCCGCTTTCGATCCGCCCCTGTCTCATCCTATTCCGTGGAGAAATGGCTTCTGCACAAACCACCCATCCCCAGATAACCCCCTTCCTGAGACAATACACAAACCAATAAGCTTATAAAATGTTTAGCATATTCTATGAGGGTCATGGATCACTTATTCATCTCCCATGGGGCCCACATGAAATTATTCTGGCAGTGGATGAACCCAGTACCCAAGACTTTCAAGATAATCATAGGCTAGACTAACTCCAAGCTCAAGGCAAATACAGTTTCATCTGACTTTTATAATATATACTCTGCTTACTTCCCAGAAGCAGTAGATGGCTTCATGGGTGCTATATACTAGGTTTTGTGTGTTTATATATAGTATTTAGTAGGGAGGATGATGTTCTGTGGGCAAAATATCCATATGTTATCCCAATAAAATAAGCATATTGGTTTGGGATATGATATTTAATTATGATGGGACCCAAAAGAAGTCTGGGGAGTGATGAGATGTCAAAGGAAGTCCAGATGTTGATGGGATGTCAAAAAGAAGCAGCTCAAATAATAATGGTCCCCTAGGACCCCCCTCATTATAATGTGTCCAGCCATGTATGTATTATTATTAGAAGCAATAATTTCCATTTGCTTGCAGTATTCTGAGTGCACATTATAATTCCCCCAAGCTATGGCAGACATGGTGGTACATTATAACATGCACAGCTGGAATTTCCCCATGAAATAATAATGAGGCTACAGGGACTGTTGGTACACACCGCCAACAGTCTCCTTGATAATTGTGAGATCAGCCTGCATCAGATCCCCTTTTATTATCTGGTCTGAACAAGGGTGAACTCCATTCTGCAAGTCAGATCACGCCCTACCTTGCTGGTTTCTGTCTATTGTGGTGACTGCATCCTTGACCATCGCAATATTATTCGCAGAATCTCGGAGCGTGAAGCCTAGATCCTGGAGGTCTATGTGATGCAACTCGATCTCCTTCATGCGAACTGGTCGATCGTCGGAGGTTATGACTCTCAATGATAAGTCTCGCCCACGCACCTCGTTGGCGCTCTTCGAGGGCTGATACGGCCGCCCCAATCCTCTCCACATTCAATCCCACAATCGCCAGCTCGTCGCGCGTATTCTCAATGAACTCCCTTTCACCAGAATTATTAGCATGAATTCCAGTCCTACCATCAATATCAGCTACTTACACCAACGATGTTTGTAACGCAAGCAATATTAGGGACTTCAAGCGCCCGATCTCGACTAACATCGCCATAATCTCCTCTTTTTGGAACGGCCACCTGAGATTCCTCATCTTTCTCGCAAACGAGGATGACTGCCCCGCACTCGCCATACGCTCCAGCTCCGCCATGGTGGATCTCAGTGTCTGATAGCATTGATTAAGGGGGCCCCCAATTCCAGCCTTCACCAGCCTGTCCGAAACGCTATCGTCATCGCCGTTGTATTTGCTAAGACGGCGGTGGAGGATGTCGAGGATGGCTCCGAGGGCAGATGTCTCTGATAATAGTTTCAGCCGGTCCTCTTCGGCATTTCCGACAGCTTGGAGATAGCCGACAATTTTGTTGACAAGGTCGATTGTAGTTGCGACGGTACCGAGCACATCCATTATGAGCGGTTGTAGAGAAAGGTTGACCGGCCCGAATGACGCATTCGCTTAATACCCCCGGGAGCGCTCATGTCGAGACCTCTGCCACCGTACAGCTACAGTCCTGGGTCCCTGAACATACCAGGTGCAGGCGTCACGCTAGAAGCAAAAAATAATCCATGTGGGCATTGCTATACATCATACTCTACAGGGTGGAATCAAACACAATCAACAGCCATGCCGAAAGCAGGAAGGAAAACACACCGCTGAAGTGCATCAATACCCGGCCATCCTATGTAACCCAGAGCGGGAAATTGAATCCGCTGAACCTTATGCTGCGGCGCGCGTGGCGGGAATCCGGGTTAGTTGGGGTCCCGGGTGATCGATTGATCCTTGACTCCGTAACGAGCACCCTCCCGCTTAACGACCTGATAGATGCGGCCACAGGGAGGCACAGTGGAAATGATGCGCGCTTTGCCGCCTAATGTAGCCGCGGTCAGCCCTCTATCGGATGGAGTTGGAACTTGGAAGCTGAAACCGCGGTAATGTAATTATGTAAATTCCTGACGGGTGGTAGAGATATGACTGGAATGGATTTAAATTCACTTACGCGTCTGAAATGCACGAACTTGTGAGGACGAGTTATCACTGCCATCAGCTTGCGGACCGCGGTGACACCACAGTGTCGAGGACTGGAAAAACGCGTCGACGCGATACATCACCTGCAGCAGCGACTCACGTGACCGCGTGACAGATCGCATCGCAAACCCGGACTTCCGTTTAAAGACAATCCGCGCCGCCGCCATTCTGCATAATCCAACCACCGTTCAAACTGAACACACTGTGAATATTTTTAGTAGCATGTAAACCCCACTTCCGTTCACTGTATCATGTTCGTCGCGAGCGCCCCGCCGGACTACTATACCTATGGGCGCCCGAAGGATGTGGGGTCTATATTGAATGAATTTTTTCGCGTTTCGGACGACGTGTCAGTGCCGTGTCTCGCTGAAATGATTATCGCTGAATGTTGAAACGTTGACGGGGTACCCGGGCAGTGCTAGGGTATGGGGGGCGCCGAGGTCTTCTCGGGCACTACATAAATATTGTCGTAAGATATATTGAACCTCCAATTCAACCTTCAAATGAATTAGCCCCTCGGAGACTGGCCCTTGGTGATCTCATGGTTTAGGCTTCGGGTGTCTATCATATTATAGGTCTGAATGTGCCAATACAGTGATACCCAGCCAATCATCGATCCCGCGTGCAGTTTTCATACCGATTGCCTATAGCCGCCACGATACACGATAATACTGTAACACTCCACGCCATACACAAGTCGGAGCGTCCGCGCGGCGAGCTAAACTTTTCAGCTTTCACATAACCCTAGTCGTGATTCGTACTGATTATCAGCTAAGCCAAGTTAGCATGGCTGACAGTGGAGGAGGCGAAGACGAGTCCAACATTCTCAGATTCCCGCGAGGAGTGCCGATTATCCCTGGAATCGCGCTCCACCACCCCTAAATTGCTCGCTGAGCGCGTTTTCAAGACAGCTTACCCCCTAACGAACCCTACAGCTTTGCTAGTGGGTGAAATACCCTACACTGTAGTTATAACGCACCCCTCTGCTCCCATGCATGTTTGAATCGAGCCTCCTCCTCGAATGGATCCTCTTTCTCGTCCTCTCACTCGTCCTCGACTGTCAATTCCGCAACCGTGTGACCACCCGCAGCCCGGAGCGCCTCAATAGCCCCCTGATGCTTGCCCGTTTCTGCGTAATCGAGAGGTGTGTAGCCATACACGTCCACTGGGTTGACGTCGATCCCCTCTTGAGCCAGGAGGAGCTTCACGACCGCGTCATGGCCCTGATATGCTGCGAAACCCAGAGCTGCTTGGCCCTCCACATTCTTTGAGTTGACATCTATGTTGGCTTTGGCCAGGCACCACTTGGCGACCTCTTCATTTCCGGAAATTGCTGCAACAATTAAATAAGTATTGCCATCGTCGTCTTTCAAGTTGGTGTCCAAGCCGTCCCTTTCCAACAGCAGCTGGATGATTGCTTCATGCCCCTGAAGTATCGCATGCGTTAGCGGCGTGTACCCATACTCGCCTTGCGAATTTATGTCAACATCATCCCGTGCCAGCAATAGTTTGAGAACGTCACTGTACCCTCTACATACTGCAAGGATCACTGGCGTGTCCCCAACATCGTCGCGTGGGTTGACAATCAAGTCATCTCTCGCCAGTAGCAGATGCATGATTGCTATGTGTCCCCTAATTATTGTCAACGCGAGTGGCGTGTTCCCGTCCTTGTCTTGTAGATTGATGTCCACGGTATTGCTCGCCAGCAAGAGTTCCACAATACCACTATGCCCCCTCTCCGTCGCGTATGCTATTGCTGTCCGCCCAGCGTTGTCTTGCCAATTAATGTCGACGTGCTTGTTTTCTAACAAGAGCGCTACGATGCCCTGGTGGCCCTCCATTGCCGCCCGGATCAGCGGAGTAGCACCGCTCCAGCCTTTTGGTGCAAGATCAGCACCTTCTCTCACTAGCAGCAGCTGTAATATTTCCTCTTGACCGTCTATTGCTGCATATGTTACTGCCGTGTCACCGTCCGAATCCTTCAAGTTGATATCGAAGCCATTGTCCAACAGATATTCCAAGTAGTCGCTCAATCCGAAATAAGTGCAAAGGTGTGTTGCAGAGAGACTTCGAGCGGAGGCGGGGAGGGAACCAACCACCACAACCCTCTGACTGTCATATAGCAGTTCCATGGCTAGACGTCGGACAGTTGTATTGTCACAATGTGTGCGTGCATGCATCCCCCAAGAGAACATAGCATACTCGGCAAAAGGAGTCTCCATGAGTTGTCTCTGAGCGTCCTCGAGCGACACGTCAGATTTGAAGATGTCGAATGCGAGATATCGGAGGCAGGTAGTTGCGAAGTGAGGAGAATCGGCGAGCTGGGGAAAATTATTGCGATTGCGTAGGAAGTATTCCTGGGTCGTATAATCTGAATACATTAAGGTCACTGACAACGCCCATGATGATATGGACAACTCACGGACAAGGCCGACTACCTTGGTACTCGCCTGGGGATTGTCCACCTCCTTCGACTCGGAGTCAGCAGCATTTTCTCGTAGCGCGACTAAGCCGACACATATCGAAGTAAGGGTGGCCTCGTCATACAGATCCCGGGTGTCGATGGCCGTCATTTCATCATCCACAGCCAGCGCGTATTGTAGATCGTGTATCGTCATGGGTCGGGCAGCGTAGATCAACCAGGAGAAGATCTGATACGCGAGTGGCTTATCCTCATCGCTAATGCGTCCCAAAGTTTCGTCGTATGTAGTTTCCAAGTGTTCTGGAAGCTTTGCTAAAGCCAAACGCAAGTCTGTCAATCTGCTGACCTTCATCTCCAGGGAATTCATGTGTAGTTGTGCCAATAGGAACCTGTAAATTGACAGACCGCCGAATTTAACTACCCATTAGCGATCATCAGCATGCTGGGAATGACCACAAACATCCCATCCGCCTTCTTCATGACTCCGGTGGTGATCTCCTCACGAAGATCCGGATTGGCCTCAAGTAACCGCCTGAACCTCCCAGTGCATCCCGAAAGGCGCCCTCCAATATATTTCCTCATATCACCTTCGTTAGCCATGATATCAAGTCGTTGATCTGGCCGCAATTCCAGTGCAATGTCGCCTGTGTCCCGGGAGGTAACAAAGAGGCTAATTCCGGATAGCGCTTGGAGGTGCCTAAGCAGCGGGGCCCAAACTTGAGCATCGGACTCATCTAGAGCATCAGCAACAACAAGAACACGGGAGTAGGTTTCCACCTCAGTCTTCAAGATGTCGAGGAGTTTATTGAATGTTGGACGATTGCCCGCCTTGTGCTTCCGAAGTGACTCCAGACCCGACCGTGTGATTCGGCGTCGGACAAGCTGCTTCAGGATCACTTCAGCGAGCTGTGTCATCGTGTATCTTGTCTTGTATCCAAAGTAAATGAACACCAGTCCGGTATCCTCGGGGATCATTTCCGCCAGCTCGTGGATGACAAGGGACCTGCAATCAAATTTGGTAAGTGACGCACCTAAGCACCACACACCCGGTGAGACTCACGCCATGACGGACTTTCCTACCCCCGCTAAAACCGTTGGCTAAGCATTAGCTCGAGAAAATTAGCTTCAGGATACCCACGATTTCCGGGGCACCACAGCGTCTTGAATTCGCCTCGCGTCCAAGCCAGAAACTTTGGGTGCTCGAGGAACCATTCTCCGGTTCCAGGAGTACGTTTCTCAAATGCCACTCTGTGCTTTTCGCCGAAGTCCAGTGGCGAGAGCCATTTGATGAGCCCTTGGAGTTCTTGGCCTAGCAGGAATATCATGAGATATTTCTGACGGCATCTGAGTAGGTTCACATATACGCACCATCCACAGTATCCTTGATGATTGCGAGGTCGGTCTGCATCTGATCCCCCTTCATCATCTGGTCTGGACGAGGGTGAACACCATTCTACATGTCAGATCGCCACCTACCTTGTTGGTTTCTGTCTATTTTAGCAACAGCATCTTTGACCATTACAATATTGTTGGCAGAATCCTGGAGTGTAAAACCTAAATCCCGAAGGTCGATGTGATGCGACTCGATCTCCTGCATGTGAACTAGTGGGTCGTCAGAAGTTATAGTTCGCAATGAGTTTCGTCTATGCACCTCGCTGGCGCTCTTCAAGGGCCCAGACAGCAGCCTCAATCCTCTCCACATTCAATCCCACAACCGCCAGCTCTTCGCGTGTATTCTCAATGAACTCCCTATCCCCGGAAGTATCAGCACGAATTCCAATACTATCGTCGATAATAGCCGCTTACATCAACGATGTCTGTAATGCAAGCGATATTAGGGACTTCAAGCGCCCGATCTTGGCTAGCATCGCCTTTATCTCCTCTTGTTGGAACGGCCACCTGAGATTCCTCATCTTTTTCGCAAACGAGGATGAATCCCCCCTGCCCCTGGCAGTGCGCTCCAGCTCTGCCACGGTGGATCTCAATGCCTGATAGCACTGATCAAGGGGGCCCCCAATTCCAGCCTTCACCAACCTATTCGAAACGCTATCGTCACCGTCGCCGGTTTTGAGACGGCGCTGCAAGATATCGAGAATGGCTCCGAGAGCCGATATTTCTGGCAACAGTTTAAGCCGGTCCCCTTCGGCACTCCTGATGGCTTGGAGATAGCCGACGATTCTGTTGACGAGATGGATTGTAGTTGCAATGGCACCGAAGACGTCCATATGTGAGAGTATGAGAGTGGTCGTTAATCAGCATGCCCATTCTAGTAATACTTCCAGGAAACAATACATTGCAACAGGGCCCCCGAGTTGAGACCTCCGCCACCGCAAAGCTACCGTCCTGGATTCCTGAAAACATTGAAAGCGGACGTTTCATCAGGAGCGAGAAGGAACGTATATAGGATTGGTAATAACATACCCTGCAGGGCGAGGTGACACTCTGGCTCAACGACGTTATAGATGCGGCTGCAGGGAGGCACGGTAGACACGACGCGTACTTTCCCACCTGACATAGCCATGGTTAGCCCTTTCGTTGACTGTCGGGTGAAATTTACGGAATTGAAGGCTGAAACCGTTATAATATAAGTTTCTGACTCGGGCGGCATCTAGGGTCCTGGGTGGCAGAGACATAGGATAGATGTGAATGGAATGCGCTTTAAATTCACCTAAACGTCGACGAATTGGCCCGAAAATAAGGTCGGATTAGCAGTTTCGTCCATCTGGCAGACTCACAATGAACGTCAAAGACTCGCAAAACGCGAGATGATCATATCCTACCACGCGGTGCAGCCTGAGCAAGCCTGCAGTCCTAAATCACGTGCACACGTTCACCACAGTGATAAATTTGAATCTCCGCCACAGACTCCCCAAACTTTTGTTCGTCAATCCGCGCCGTCGCTATTCCTTTGGAGACAACTGTGTGATCTCCCAGCCACCGTTGCATCTGAATGTGCTGCGAATTTATTTAACAGCATGTAAACCCCGCTTCTGCTCACTGTATCATGTTTATTGCGAGCACCCCGGACGCTCCATTCAAGTTGGTGTACCCGAGGTGTGGTGATGTGTATGCCCTAGAGGGTGAGGGAAGGCCGCAGGGACCGTGCTACGTGTAAGTCGCTGGTGGATCTTGCTAGCTACGCAGTCGACTTACCATTAGCTCCAGCTAGAGACGTATCTCTCGCCAGCTTGAACGGCGAGTCAGTATTCGGTAAGCACTCATGTATAATTCGAGTGAGCGCGTATATAATTTGCATAGGTGAATCATCGTGACACTTTGGTCCAGGCGGAGCGATGGAATAGAGCACACAGTGGCCTTATTACAGCCAACCACCAGTTTCGCGGAAGTTACACAAACCAGCGGTGACCCGTAAACGCAACAACCGAAGCGGTGAGGCTGTTGAGCTAAGTCCGAACTCCAGAGACGGGGCTTTCCTTTGTCACTGCCACACCTGTATCCCCACTATGTTTTCCGCTTCAGGTGGCGGCATAGCGGAATATATCAAGAGTATATCCTATTTACTATGTGGTATCAAAAAAAGGCAACGCCGAAGGCCTGAACACAAAATCTAATAACTTTGCTAATGGGCCCCTACTTTGACCTGTACACTATACTTTTAATGCGCCCCTTCCGCTTTCATTCGCAGATGGATCAAGCCTCCTCCTCAGATGGGTTCTCTATTTCATCCGCTCCCTCTTCCCCGCCGAGGTTCCCAATGTTCTCCGTCTTCAATTCTGCGCCCGTACGGCCACCCGCTGCCCGGAGCAATTCGATGATACCCTGGTGCTTGCTTATTTCTGTCCAATCGAGGGGCGTGCAGCCATGAGAGTCTACTGAATTGACGTCGATCCCCTCTTGAGCCAGGAGGAGCTTCACGACCGCATCACGACCCTTACGCGCTGCGAAACCCAGAGCCACTTGACCCTCCACATTTCTCGAATTGATATCTATGTTGGAATTGGCCAGAAGCCACTTGGCGACCTCCTCGTTTCCGGAAATCGCCGCACAACTTAGGTATGTGTTTCCGCTGTTGTCTTTCAAGTCGGTGTCTAGATCGTCTCTTTCAAGGAGCAGCCGCATGATTTCTTCGTGCTCCCCGAGGATTGCATGTACTAGCGGTGAGTCCCCATTCTGATCTTGTAGATTTATATCCACACCATCCCGTTCTAGCAATAGTTCTACAATGCGGCTGTATCCTTTCCATGCTGCGAGGTTAATTGGCGTGCCCCCAATTTTGCTGCGTGAGTTGATATTTAGTTCATTCCTTGCCAGCAGCAGCTGCACGATTGCTTCGTGCCCAACAAGTACCGCAAACGCAAGCGGCGCGAACCCATCCTTGTCTTGCAAATTTACGTCCACAGAATCCTTCTTCAGTAGTAGTTGCACAATACCAATATATCCGCCTGCCGCCGCATGTGTTATCGCTGTCCTCCCATCATTGTCCTGCCAATTGACATCTACGCCCTCATTTGCCAACAAGAGTGCCGCAATGCCCTGATGGCCTTCCATCGCCGCTCGGAGTAGCGGAGTGCCGCCACCCCAGCCTTTTGGTTCAACATTGACACCTTCTCTGGATAGCAGCAGCCTTAACGTTTCCTCTTGACCAAATATTGCTGTATACGTTACAGCCGTGTCACCATCAGAATCCTTCGAGTTGATATCAAAGCCGGTGTCCAACAAGTACTTCAAGTAGTCTCCTAATCCGAAATGGGTGCAAAGATGGATTGCGGAGAGATTCCGAACGGAGGAAGGGATGGAACCAACTACGACAACCCTCTGATCATCGCGCAACAGCTCCATGGCAAGACGTCGGACGGTTGGGTCATTGCAATGCGTGCGTGCATGTATCCCCCAAGAGCGCATGGCATACTCAGCAAAAGGGGTCTCCATGATTCGATTCTGGGTATCTTCAAGCGGCTCATTGGCATTGAAGATGTCAAAGGCGAGATATCGAAGACAAGTAATTGCGAAATGAGCGGAATCAGCAAGCAGCACCGAAATGTTGCGGTTGTGCAAGAAATATTCCTGTGTCGTATAATCTGAGTATGCTAAAGTCATCGCCAAGACTTGTGATAATACGAACAACTCACGGACGAGCCCAACTACCTTGCTGCTCGTCGGGGCATCAGCCACCTCCAACTCGGAGCCACCAGTGTTTTCCCGCAGCACGACCAAGCCAACACATACTGAAGTAAGGGTAGCCTCGTCATACAGATCCTGGGTGTCAATGGCCGTCATTCCGTCCGCCACGGCAAGTGCGTATTGCAGATCGCGGATTGTCATCGGTAGGACAGCATGGATGAGCCAAGAGAATATGTGGTATGCGAGTGGTTTATCATCATCATTGATGCGTCCCAATGTTTCGTCATATGTTGTTTCCAAGCGCTCAGGGAGCTTAGACAGAGCCAGACGCAGCTCTGTCATCCTGCCGACTTTTGCCTCCAAGGAATTCATGTGCATTTGGGCCAGCAGGAACCTGTGGGATGGATAGGTCATTCAAGTTAACAACGATGGTGATCGACGTGTCGGGAATAGCCACATACATCCCATCGGCCTTCTTCGTAACTCCGATCGTGATTTCCTCATGAAGGTCCGGATTTGCCTCGAGTAGCCGTCTGAACCTGCCAGTGCTTCCCGCAAGGCGCCCCTCAATGTACTTCCCCATATCACCCTTGTCAGCCATGATATCGAGACGTCGATCTGGTCGCAATTCCAGCGCAATGTCCCCCGTGTCCCGGGAGGTGGCGAGGAGACTGATTCCGGATAGCACCTGGAGGTGTCTCAGCAGCGGGGCCCAAACCTGAATGTCGGCTTCGTCCAGAGCGTCGATCACAACAAGGACACGGGAATATGTTTCCACCTCGACTTTTAACATACTGAGGAGTTCACTGAACGTCGGACGATTGCCCGCCTTGTGTTTTCGGAGTGATTCCAGAGTCGATTGTGTGATTCCCCGTCGGATCAGTTGCTTCAAGATCGACTCGGCGAGCTGTGTCACTGTGTACTTCGTCTTGTACTCGAAGTAAATGAACACCAGTCCGGTGTCCTCGGGGATCATTCCTGCCAGCTCATGGATGATGAGGGACCTGTGGTCAAATTCGCCAGGTGATACGCCGAAGCACCATACATTTGATGGTACTTACGCCATGACAGACTTTCCTACTCCCGCTGGATTCTTTGGATAAGCTTCGGCCCAAGACAATCAGCACTGGGAGACTTACGATTGCCCGGGGACCACAGCGTCTTGAACTCGCCCTGCGTCCAAGCTTGAAACTTTGGGTGTTTGAGAAACCATTCTCCAGTTCCAGGAGCACGTTTCTCAAATGTTGCATTATGCTTTTCGCCGAAGTCCAGTGGCGAGAGCCACTGGGCAAGGTCCTGAAGTTCCTGGGCTGGTAAGGATATCATCAGATATTTCATAGGCCATTCAAGCAGCCCATCCGCACGCACCATCTACTGCGCCCTTGATGACTGTGAGGTCGGCCTGCATCTGATCCCCCTTCATCATCTGGTCTGAACGAGAATGAACACCGTTCTACAAGTCAGGTTGCGCCCTACCTTGCTGGTTTCTGTCCATTTTAGCAACTACATCCTTGACCATCGCGATGTCATTGGCAGAATCCCGGAGTGTAAAGCCTAGATCCTGGAGATCGATGTGATGCGACTCGATCTCTTTCATCTGAACTGGTGGGTTGTTAGATGTTACAGCTCGCAATGACAAGTCTCGTCCACGCACCTCGTTGACGCTCTTCGAGGGCTGAGACAGCGCCCTCGATCCTCTCCACATTCAGTCCCACAACCGCCAGCTCGTCGCGTGTATGCTCAATGAATTCCCTGTTCCCCGAAGCATTAGGACGAATTCCAATGCCTATCGTTAGGAATAGCCATTTACATCAACGACGTCTGTAATGCAAGCGATACCAGGGACTTCAAGCGCCCGATCTTGGCTAACATTCCCCTTATCTCTTCTTGTTGAAAGGGCCATCTGAGATTCCTCATCTTCTTCGCAAATGAGGATGACTTCTCTGCATCTGCAATCCGCTCCAGCTCGGCCACGGCAGATCTCAGCATCTGATAACATTGATCGAGGGGGCCCCCGATCCCAGCCTTCACCAGCCGATTCGAAATGCTATCATCGTCGCGGCCGGATTTGCCAAGGCGGTGGTGGAGGATGTCGAGGATGGCTCCGAGGGCGGATATCTCCGGCAGCAGTTTCAGTCGGTCCTCCTCGGCACTCCTGATGGCTTGGATATAACCAACGATTTTGTTGACGAGATGGATTGTGGTTGCGACGGTACCGAAGACGTCCATGTGTGAGAGTGGTTGCTGACCAGCCCGTCGTTCTATTAATACTTCTAAGTTCTGAGAGACAACATATTGCAACAGCGAGACCCCTGCCACTGCAAGGCTACGGTCTGGAATCCCAAAATCCCCAAAAAGCGCACGGAGTGAAAAAATAATCCATGAGATTGGTATTCAACATACTGTACGGGGCGGGATCAAACACAATAACTGGCCAGCTGGAAAGTGGTAAGAAAAACACACTACTGGTCGCGTTGCCCAAACACACATAATTGACTGTGCTGAGCCTCGCATCGTGGCGCGTACGGGAAAAGTTTGGGTTCAAGTTGGATGGTTAGTCTACATCAATCACTGCTTCTCTCGCGGGGATAAAATTTCAACTCAGGGTGTGCTCAGCTATAACATATACACGGCACGTCTTCTTGAGGCCGGTAATCGCAATGAAATTGCCAAAATATACTGCCATTCTCGGATCCGTCCTATAATGCACTGTTGATATGAGCCTGTGCAACGGTGACACGATTTGAGACCCTCACGATGCAGTTGCCCGTTGTTGCAGAATTCAGCGGGGAGAAAAATAAACGCGGATACATGTTCAAGCTGGGACTATAGGGATATCATGGTGAGCGATGTGTTCAAATTCTGCTAGTGGTGGTGGTCCGTGGACGAATTATCATTCCTGATGGCACCTAATGGCAGAGATGTATGGGACTGATGCCTCATATGATTCCGCCATTTTTACGCAAGCCATTGGTCGCATCTTCTTTTCAACTTCACTGGTGCTTCAGCCTACCGCACCCCACCAGATATATTCATTACTCACTGACTGGAATGCATTTTGGATTCATTTACGCGTTGGCGAAATGTTCTACTGACCATATGGCGGCGGACATCGCCATGCAGTGACAGAACGCGCGTTGCGTCACTCAGCCAAGCCCGCAGCATTGAATCACGTGCGAGCGTGACGAATCGTCACACGAACTTTTACTTTCATAACTCTCCAAACTGCCCCAAGGTTTCATTCATCTCTTCGGATTCCGCGCTGTCGCTATTCCCCTCATGTCTGTCGCGGGCACCCTGTATGTTTTTGCGATTGTTCCAGGTGCTATGCCCAGGGCGTAGCGATGCGATGGGCGCATATGCCCTAGTAGACTAGGAGGTGAGGGAGGGTACCATGCTATGGGTAAGTTAACTGGCCGATCTTGCTAGAGACGTGGTCGACTTATTACCAGGTTCCGGCTAGCAAACTCTGTTTGGACTATGACAGCCGTTACGCCCATGTGGGTTATAAACAATCCTCACTTTTCTCAGTATAAAACACCTCTCGAACGCAGACAGCCTTGAAATCTAGGATAATTCATGAGGCATATCGTCTGGCATTCACCAGATCAGGCCACGAAATCGTGCAAATACCAGCATGAACTTTGTTCACCAGCGATGGGAGTCCCGCACTTAGCATTCGGCCTCTTAGTCCCCCTCACACTCCAGCGCGTCCTACTTCGTCTCTAGTCACTCGACGCGCCGCGGATCCGGGCGCTGTCGACTGGGCTGCTCAGCTGTCGGCGGATGATGATCAACAGCCACGGTGCAGTGTTTCTCGTACCTCTTCCCGATCTTCTTCTAACTTATGTGTGCTAGTGAGCCGCTCTGACTACCTTGGGTCATATATGGACGTGAGCACCCTGAATGACTTTCAAGTAAATCCAAAATTTAGCATTTACAGGTCCCAGACCCAATAGGAGATGTGCGGAGACCAATGCGAGCTCGGCTGGACTAAACCCCGCGCTGTGATCGCCAGGTCCGCCTCTGTCGGGTAGCCTACCCCACCCCCGCGCCTCTGCAGCCGTTATCTCAAGGCTGGGTAGGTGAGAAGCATGGTGGGGTGAATACTATATGTACAGGCGTCCGAAGGATGCGGGGTCTATATTAAGTGAAAGCTTTCGCGTTTCGGTAAACGTGCTAGCGCGGTGTGCCGCTGAAATGACTCATCGCTGAACATTGGACACTGAGCCGCAGCCTCGGGTACTTGGTGGGGTGCTGACGAGGTTCAATGCGGGGGATGTTGGAGTCGTGGGAGCATTGGGTCGGGCTCATCGGAGTTAGTGTTCAACGTGGCCAAGTACCAGCCACCGTTATGCGCTCGGTTGCGCGCCTATCCAAGACATTTATTGGATCAAGTATGTCTAGGTAGGCGGTATCACCGCTTACTACTTGGACACCGATTGAGGCACTTCAATGTCGGTGGGTTCTTCCGCCAAGTCTAGTCCCTCGTGTATCTCCACGTACCAAAAAGAGACTATGCACGACGAGCGGAGTGGGGACATTCTCCTAACCAATTCGAATACCTCTTGGCCCTAACGACATCGACGCTGCTCTGTGCGAATATTCACGTGCGTACCTAACGTGAATGGAGCCCCACGGCGCGCGCCGACGGCAAACTTTGTGGCTATCGTCCATAGTCCCTCAACGGTCCCAGCGGAGGATGGCGTGACTCTAGGAGCGGTTGCGGGGCGAAGCCACCGGAGTTCATGTTCAACATAAGACGCGATTAGGATCACCCAACTACCGCTATGCGCCCGGCCGTGAGATTACATTTAGGTGATCGTTGGGGTGTCGCCGCTCGGTTACAGAGCTATTTCGGCGTTCAGTGAATTGCCCCCTTTGGTCTATTTCTCGTGTATCTTCAAGCGCCTAACAGGTGCTACAGCAAGCGATGTACAGGAATATTCTCCCGCTGTTCGAATCACCCTCAGCCCCAATGACATCGGCGCTGCTCTCTGTACAGACATTCGACTGTGGACTCGCAACTATTCATGAATAGAATCGGCCCACTCCCCACGACGGCAAACTCGAGATGACGCATCAATCGGACAGCCTTCTGCAGACACCAAATCGTATAAATAAAAAACTAAACAACGATATCCTACCATTCAGCAGCCATGTACTTCCACAATAATCGACTTGGCCTCTTCATCCTGCTCACATCCACGACCCGCCTTGCCTCGTCGGTAGCCACTCGGCGCGACTCCACCCCAAAAGCGTCTGACTGGGCTGCTCTCAATTCGACCGTCGGTGGACGGCTGTACCCTGGAGAACCGTGGTCCCTGCCCTGCTTCACGAATTACAATGGCAACAGTGTCAACGCGAATATGACTCAGTGCAAGTTCATCCAAGATAATACATTCAACAGCCACAGTACGTTCCCCATGTTCGTTCCCCTTTCTTCTGAGCTGACGGGTTCCAGTGACACGCTCCGACTACTTTGGGACTTATATGGGCGTAAGTACCGTCGAGATCTCTCCATGGATGCCACACTAACAGCTCATTTGCGCACTTCAGACACAATGGGAGATGTGCATGTCGACCGGGGACCAATGCGAGCTCGACTGGACAGCTCCTATCGACTCGGGCGCGTTCGCACCGCCCGCGCGGTGCATGCAGGGCAACATCCCGAACTACTACGTGCGTCCACTTGACCTCCGTGCTCGCCGTGGTCTCACATTTTCGCTACATAGATTGACGTCCGGAGTGCGAGTGACGTCACTGCGGCGTACGCGTTCAGTAAGGAGACTGGGATGCCTCTGGTCATCAAGAATTCCGGGGTATGCTCTATTTCTGGTTCAACCTTTACTACTCGCAGTGTCCTGATGCGTCTCTCAGCATGATCTCGCCGGACGAAGTGCAGCGCCGAATTCATTGGCCCTTTGGGTATGTTTTTCGCTTTTTCTTGTCTGGTGCGATCTGAATTCGCGCTCCAGGTGCATAATATCAAATATGTCAGTGTGCTCGCCCACCGCCGTCCTCGTGTGAAACTAACCCCTACTAGATCTCCCACAATGCCAACTTCGTGCCCGAAGGCTGCACAGACCAAACAGGGTTTGGCGACGCCCTTACTTCGGTGTAAGTTATCCAATTATCTGAAAGATATCGCGCTAAAAGATTCGTGCAGGCGGGCCAGCAGGCCACCGAAATCTTCAAATTCGCAGACGACAATGGTCTCATGGTCGTCGGTGCCTCTGACGAGTCAGTCGCACTCGGGGGTGGTTGGGGCCAGGTCAGTTTGCATCAGTTCTCTGCTGTTCCCGATCAATTGACCTTTCGTCCCAGGGTGGTGGTCATTCTCCTCTCTCGCCGACACTAGGCCTGGGTGCTGATCGTGCAGTATGTTTCTATCCTGTCGCAGATTCCGTAAACTAAGGCCTCCACAGCTGCAATACAAGGTCGTCACTCCGGATGGTGTGTCCCGGGTCGCCAACTCGTGCCAGAACCAGGATCTGTTCTTCGCTCTCCGAGGTGGAGGTGGTGGAACATTCGGTGTCGTGCTCGAGGCCTCGATCCGCGCTACTCTCCGCATGCCCTTGCAAGTGTATGTCACCCAGGTCCTCTCGCCTCCTCATGGCTGACCCGCACGCTACAGGGCAAATATCAACTGGGACATCAGCGACGACAACTACAAGTCTTTCCTCGAGGTGTTCATGGACAATGCAACGACATTCGCCGAGCAGGGCTGGGGCGGATACGTGACGGTGAGATCCTAGGGTGCAACTCTGATATGCCGACTGAGTGCTCACGCTTGGTCTAGCCGGGGATCGGAAATGCCATTCTGCTCACGCCCAGGTTGACTCCAGCCGAAGCCAGCGCATCGATGGAGGCGCTGATCGCCAGGGCAAACACCCTGGGCGCGAAGGCGTCGAATGTCACCCAGATCGATTCCTACTGGACTTGGTTCCAAGGATATGTTAGGGGGACAGAGGGGACCCAGGACGTGCCGTCGCTCATCCTGCTCATGATATACATCCTACTAAGCCGGACCGATTCAGCCCATTGGACTGCCGACTGTCCTAAGCTCGAGGATGATCCCGCAGAAGAATCACGCGACGGCCGCGGGCCGGGCGCAGCTAGTGAATCTGACAGTCGAGACAAACAAGCAGTCGTCCTTCTCACAGATTCACTTCACAACGCCGTACGGGTACAATGGGAGCACTGAGGGCACGAGCGTGACTCCGGCGTGGAGAACTTCCCTGTACCAGGTATGTCGCCCATAATGGTCGCGTTGGGATTGCAGCTGACTGGGGCTCCAAGGTTCTGTTTATCAACACGTGGAACTTGAATGCAACGGTCGCTGATATGAAGAACGCTCACACATTAGCTGGGCAATTGACAGACGAATTCCGTGCGATCACGCCCGGATCAGGCGCGTACTTGGTATGTGCCCTTCATGGATATCTGTCGGATGAGTTCTAATGGTCGCACGTTCAACAGAACGAGGCTGATATCCACGAACCCAACTATCAAGGTATTTCCTTCCTTCCTCACTCCCGGACTCACTATTGATGCCTTGGAACGCAGACTCCTTCTGGGGACCGAACTATGCCCAGCTGCTCCAAATCAAGAACAAGTAGTAAGTCGCCCTCAACGCCCTAGAACTACCAAGCCAACGATACTGACATTCCGCAGCGACCCCGACCAGCTTTTAGATTGCTGGCATTGTGGTAAGCGTCCTCCCGTTTCGATTGTACTGTTCCCTGGGCTCATGAGCTTCTAGTTGGATGGCAGGGTGCCAGCAAGCCCCGATACTTGTGTTATGTGTAGGTCGGGGTATAGACAGAATTATTTAACCACAGTTTTCGGGCACCACGTAGATGATATTGTTTTAAAATAGAGTATATAAAACATCCAATCTGTTTCCGATTGAATTGACCCCCCGGGTGTTGTGTGCAGCAGTTGACCCCGAATATAAGCTAAATAAGCACCAATGCTGCCTCTTCTCCCGCGTCCCCTATAGTGCATTCCACATCTACAGCCATACAATTTCTCCGCCTACAAGCTGCGGACGTGGGCGCGCAACACCAGCGCCCCCGATGTAACGCATAACAGCTGCTTGAACAATCGAACACATCAAAATTATATTCATATGATCGAGTGAAGCGATCGGCTCGGCTTTATACGGATCTCGTGACGCGCAAGGTGAAGCGACCCCCTCTCGTCAACACTGGAAGCCGCTCACGCGGCGTGTTCGAGATTCTCTTAGGCATCCACAATCCCCTTGCCTGGCATCTCATGCCGTTCGTCACTCCACTGGGAACTCACGCATTGAGTCAGTACAGTGACATCATCTTGTCTTACCCGCATCTGAGACATTCACCTAGTGGGTCTCATTGATAAGGAGCATGAAATCCCCCCCTCTCGGTGGCGGCGTTTTTCCTCATTACCAACACCCCCTAGGTGAGCAACTGTTTTGTCTAGCAACTGGGCGGCGTTTTTCCTCATTATCAACACCCCCTAGCCTTATCTTATTCATTTCGCTCATCACTTGAATATACCTTATATTCCATCCATCCTCCTCGCCCCTATGAGTGGTTCCGAAGATGTCATACGAATGTTCCAGCCCTCGAACCCCCTGTATCGTGAAGAATCCGCTGGTCGAGGTCAATCACCCGGTATTGAACCCGACGCAGAACGAGAGGGGTCAATTCGAGTCGCGAGAGCATCAGGAAAAACTTAAATTTCTGATTATGGATAATTTTGACTAATCTGTTATAATCCTAATAATCGTGTATAAAATCAAATAATGTCGTATAATCAGTCATAAAATTAGCTACCCCAGCCCCCCGTCGCGACTTGCTAAAATTTTAGGAAAATTTGATAATTTTTTCAACTTACACGGAATTATACACAATTATTGATACATTAGTTGTATATTACTGCTAGCTAATACTAGGATTTACATGCGCGGTGCATACGGACGGGTGGAGGGTGCAGCGCAGGCACGGCCGTCTCGCGCTCCATAGCGCGCGGCGGGTCCGGCACTGTTCCGTGGCCTGGATCAAGTACTATTACTCGTGCGCGCTGGGTGGTGCGCTCAGAGCCAGAGCCGCGCGTTGGTTACCTCATTCCGGCTCCCAGTCTGCCTTGCGCTCTGCTTTGGTGCGGTACCCCATGAGAGCGGGGCGCGTGGTTGGGTGGGTTTAAATCGTTGAGAGGGCCACGCGGGGCAGTCTGGGGGCGCGGGGGTGAGGGGTGAGGCTTGGGGATGCCTACTGTTCGCGCATCTGTCACTCCTGCTGAAGGAGAGATAGGCGAACCGGGGCGGGCAGGGCGGGGTCCGACGGCGTAGTATGAGCTCCGCTAGGTTGTCGTCTAGCGGGTGTGGGCACGTGCGAGCGTTCGCCACACCATCTCCCGCCTGTTCCCTTACGTGGTCGTCCTGAGGTCCCTAGGTGCTGCGATGCCGCCGCCTCGCCTGGAGAGCGAGGTAATGCTGCAGGCAGAGGTCAGCCGCGTGTGGGGGTAGGACGTGATGTACATACCTGAATATATGGCATACAAACGCTGTATCCGTGTGTGCAAGCGAGAGGCGGTACTAGCAGGAGGGGGCGAGAGTGTATGATTCTACACGTGGTTAGGTGAGGCAGCCGGGGGGATCTGCGTGCGCGGGCACCGTGGGTGAGAAGTTACCGGTTATCGCGTCGCGCGCCATCGATTAGTGAGGGATGGCGGAGAAAGTTGGGAAGCGGGCCGAGGAGAGAGCGCGTTTATCCAAATTCGCTGATCCTTGATTCGGGGGTTGAGGTGGGGCGGGCGGCGTCGCCACATGAGAATGATCTTGCAGTGCCTGAAGCTTCAGTTAGATTGAAGAAATGATCACGCATGATGACTTACGAATCAGCATCTCCAGCTGATGTTTGAAGCAGGCTGGGAGTCGTCGTCCTCTTCGGCGCTCTCCACCCGTGAGTGTCCCTGGCCTACGTGGCGGGTGCGGCGATGTACTAAAGCGGCGTCATTTGGTGGCGGTCGCAGCGTATGGGGTGCTTGCAGGGGGAGGGGAGAGGGTTTTGCTGCTACGACGGCGGTGGCCGGAGGGGAAGCCGTCTGGGAGCGGTTCACTAGCACTCAGGTTGTGCGAGGGTGTGAGTGGTGAGACGGGTGAGGGGCCGCGCTGGCGAAAGGTAGCACAAATGAGAGGCGGCGTAAGCGGGAAGGGGGACGGGCCAGAGGGAGCGCGCTGTAACTTACATCAAGTGGCGTGCGACGAGACTGCAAGTGGTGAGTGTGGTGGAGATGGAGGATGTCGATCCGTCAGCGTGTCGGGCGATGGGCAATGGGCATGATGCGGCGTGGAGGGCCGTGTAGTGTAGCAAAGTGGGACTTGGAAATTTTTTGTTGTGAACATGTGACGGGAACCATCCCCGTGACCCGTGTTCAAACTTCAACCAACCTGCCGATTCAATTTCGGACCGTCTCTCCTAGGCTCCGACAAATGTGTGCTGAATATTGAACGCTCAAACGCCCACCGCCCTGGGGAGGATAATGGCGCCAGGTACGTGTATCTTGAATCCCGACGGTACTCACCGAACCCCATGCTTGCAACAGGCGCCATGGAAAACAAGTCGCAGTTATTGCCACTGCTTTCCTGCCGTCACTGCTGTCCCCGCCCTCATTGAGTCCGACACTCCCTTCTATATTCCCGGTGCAATCCATATGCCGCTTATGCGCTTGCTAACACAATCACAAAGCCCCACCGTGTTGTGTCACTGCAGCCCTCTAGGGCCTGTCAATACTATTCCAAGTATGTCGTCGCTTCTCAGCGACAGTCCACGGCTCGGGAGAGCATTCTCACTTGTTACCACTAGCCCATAGCTTATTGGGGCGCTTTCAGCCTCGCGAATGATGGCGCCTCCACTTCCCAGTATTCCCAGTATTCCGGGGCACTCGTATTGCCTCCACCAGCCACCCACCCGGCGCGCTCTTCCACTCCCAGTCCACCCGCGACGTCGCACCGGCTGCCATTACCCCCAATACGACCGCACCTTCCCCACCAACATTTCCCCGCCCACTACCCGCCTGAACGCCCGATGTGATGCCCCGAGTATCACCCTCACGCACGGTGGGTGCATTCCTGCCCCCCCCCCCCTACATCACGGTTGCCATGTGCCGCAAGAATCGTGCTACCATGCTCCTGCCAACCCCATTCGAGGTATGTCATCATTTCTCAGTGAGACCGCGACTCAGAAGAGCACCTTACAGCTCACTAATCCCCTCTATCCACGGCACTCAGCCGCCGTTCGGCGCCCCTTCCACCCACTCCCACTACATCGCTGGTCCCCTTCCACTACATCTCATCTCGCCCGTCGCCCGTCGCGCACTCAATCACGGCATCTCGTTTCCTCTCTTTCAATAGCTTTATTTGCTCTGGTAGCTATATGCACTACGTCTCGTCTCGCCTGTCGTCCGTCGCGCACTCAATCAGAGCGTCTCGTTTCCTCTCTTTCAATAGCTTTATTTGCTCTGGTAATCATATCCACTACATCTTGTCTTGCCCGTCGCTTGTTGCGCACTCAATCAGAGCGTCTCTTTTCCTCTCTTTCAATAGCTTTATTTGCTCTGGTAGCCATATTTGCTGCACCCTCTTGCATACTAGAATTAATAGATAGTCACCCATGTCTTCAAATACATAATCAATACATAAAATTGAATTTAAACCCTCTATTCGAACATCTCTAGTAATTAGAGAGCATTCGGCCTCAACAGGCAACAATCAGGTAGAATTTACCATAGAAATCAATGATAATGGGTGCTAAATTATCAAAAATTATCAAAAATTTTCGAAAATTTTCAAAAAGTGGTGATAATTTTCTGGGGGGTAAAATAAAGTCCATAATCTAAAATAAAAGCTCATAATCTAAAATTGTGATAATTGTGACTAATTATTGGAAATTACCAGTAAATTGAAGGTGAGGTTTTTCCTGATGAGATGAGGGAAATCACGATGCGTTCCCGTCCAGCCCCCGTTCAACTCCCAGCTCGCAGGCGTTCAACCTCCCGTCCGCGCGAGCCATCAATTGAATCGAAGACCTCGTTGAGCAGTTCCGAGACTGTCAAATCTCGAAGATGCGGGTCCTCGTGTGCATCCTCGAATGCTTGGACACCGAAGGGGACGACATTGATGGGTCAAAGCACCAATGTTATCTCGAGTACGCGCGCACCATTGACCTCATCGAAGAGCGAAGGAAGATTGCAGAACAGCGAGGTCGTGCCGCTGGACCTGGTCTCATTGGGGACGTCGATATCGGGAACTCAGACGACGGATCAGACATCAAGCGCACCAAGCAAATACTTCGCCATCGCGAGAGATCAAGTGCCGGTTCTTCAGGATCCGAACGAGAACGCCCTCGAAGAAACAGAAAGCACCATTACCGGCAAGAACGATCAAGCTCGGAGTCCTCAGTTTCCGAGTCAAATCTCCTGACGCCAAACGCAAACGCCATCGTTCAAAACGACCCAGCTCGCTCCCGTCTGAGTCCGAGTCCGAACGTTCAGATGGTGAACAATCAGAGGAGCGAGTTGCAAGTAGCAGGAAACGAGAAGTTGTTGAATCCCGAATGGCCTGGTATAAAAGCGAGCGAGAAGCCACTCGAAATCAAAGGATCACCCAAGTTGTCGAGCCACGTGCAAGACCCTCGAGTACGTCAGTCAGGACCCACGAAGAATCCGCTCGTGGATCTTGCGCACCAAAACGGCTCCCGTCTTTCCAGTGTCCGAGTGGGATAACATCCTCAAAGGAAACGCCGTCAACCTTGACGCCGTATTCTCCTCCTTGCACCACATTGGCCCTGTTAAGGAGGACCTTGGACGCTTGGGACAGCTTGAATTCACACTCGGACAAGTTGAACCCGCAAAAAAGATCCGGACCAGTGGAGACTGGTTTGCTGCTTGGACGGTTGCCACCGAAGCGATCGCGTTTGTCTTCCCACATCGCAGACAGGAGCTCGTCGAATACGGCCAATACATCTGCGGAGAGTTCTCATCCAAAGTCGAGTCTGCTCACCACTGGCTCATCCGTTATGATGAGGCCATTCGTCGAGACATCGGAAGCGGAAAATCTAAGCTCCTCCCAGGTCGGTCCGATGTTGATCGACTCTACGCGGCAATTGTCTGCTCAGATGGGATCGAATATTCCCAAAAAAGCCAACACGAAAGCCCACAAGTCCGTGGAACCTCGTCCTCAGTCAAACCATCCACGGATATCTGCCGCCGTTTCAACTCTTTGTCCGGATGCCCAAACTCAAATTCCTCATGCAAATACCGGCACTCCTGCCATCATGTAAACGCTACGGACATGGGAAATCCTGATGCGAAAGCAAGGAAACTCATGCTAATGGGAATTCGACCTAAGTATTTACGATTTAACCTTTGGAGTACAAACGATTTCCCTCTTATGTGTTCATCTGACTGGACCGAAATTGCGTCCCCACTTCCACGTCCCCCATTACAGGAAATTCAAAACCCAAGCTTCATTTATTCTTCCTCAGTTCGTCCAGATCTCTTCCGTATCATTTCTCCCTTGCTCGTTGATCGTTTCCATGACCTCCTCTCAACACATCCAAATCAAGCCTTTGTCGACTCTATTTGCATAGGACTTCGCGAAGGTTTTTGGCCGTGGGCCAATACTCACGTTGGAACATACCCGGACACACTCGATGCTTGCTCCCCATCCCCACCGACCCTACAGAAAGAAATTTCTTCAGAATCAACGGGACCACGAAATCGAGAAAGACCGCTTCTCAGCTGGCTTCAAATACCTCCTACCTGGTATGTATTGCATGCCAATTCACGTGGTACCCAAACCTGGAACTTCCAATCTCCGCCTCGTGAACAATCAAAGTTTCGGTAACTTCTCACTCAACTCCATGGTAACTCCCCACTTACCGAATGACTTTTACCCTCTGGACAACATGCGTCACCTCGGCCAAATGCTCCTGGACCTCCGGGAAAATACTCCCCCCGGAACCAATATCATTATCTTCAAATCAGACGTGTCCGAGGCATATCGGACGATGCCTGCCCACCCAGCCTGGCAATTGAAGCAAGTCGTGAAAGTCAAAGGGGAGTATCACGTTGACCGAAACATTTCTTTTGGTGGGCGGCGCTCCAGTGACGTGTTTATTTCCACCCACTCGCTGGTCACCTGGGCCGCCAAAAATGTCCGAGGCCTGTGTCATCTCGGTACCTACTGTGACGGCACATTCGGCCTTGACACCGATAAGCATGTTTCCTGGTACGCCCCATATCACAAATACATGCCCACGAATCAGGTTATCCTCCTTTCCTTGTGGGACGAGATCGGCATTCCGCACAAGGAGAAAAAACAGGTGTCTGGGTCTCGCCTGACCGTGATCGGAATTGAAGTTGATGCCACGACCTTCACCCTGTCCATGTCAACCGAGAAGCGCATGGAATTGGTCGAAGAACTCCATCGCTTTGCTCGCCCTGTGGCTAAACATCGCGGTTCTAGCTTCCCGCTAAAGGCCTGGCAACGCCTCGCGGGCTGGATGAACTGGTCCTTCAACATCTTCCCATTGCTGAGGCCTTGCCTGAACAACGTTTATGCCAAGATCTCAGGCAAGGAAGGCGTTAATCAAAAAGTGTGGGTGAACAATGCGGTACGCGACGACCTCATGTGGGCTGCGAACCACATCCAACGTGATCCGGGAGTATTCCTCATCCGTGCACTTCATTGGGACGCCAACTTGGCTGATTTCACCATTTATTGCGATGCCTGCTTGGACGGTATGGGTTTCTGGTACCCGACCACAAACGAAGGCTTTGTATCAGACACTCCCTCAGATCCCCCTTCTGATTGCATTTTTTTCTTTGAAGCTCTCTGTGTCGCTTCCGCGATTGCCCACATCCACACTTCCGCACCCGCAAACTCGCACATCGTGATCTTCACCAACAACCTAAATACAGTGAACATTTTTAACTCTCTCAAAGCGAAGCCTGCATACAACAACATCCTCAAGTCGTCGGTGGACCGCCTTATGGAGGGAGACCACCAACTACGTGTCTTACACATCCCAGGTCCACTGAATTCAGTCGCGGATGCCCTCTCTCGAGGCCTACTACACAACGCAATTGCACAGTCACCGGGTCTCAAAATCTCCCATTTTTCACCCCCTCGAGATGCGCTGGGGGCAGGTAACAAATGACTTGACGTACCGTTCGGCCCCGGCAGCCTGCTCGTGCTGCCTGGTCCCATGAACGACTAATTCGTGAATGGGCAATCGCTCTTGGTCTGACAATTGACCTTTCAACATCCAAAAATTATGGTTCGGCCTTGAACTCCTATCTCTCTTTCATTTACTCGCATAACTTGAACCCAGACCCCACCCCCAACACTCTCAGCCTCTTCACCGTCTACATGTCTCATCACATCAATCCCAAATCAGTTGACGCTTACCTCTCTGGAATCTGCCACCAACTCGAATCTGAATTCCCTGATGTCCGTGCTAACCGTCGCTCCAGTCTGGTTCAGCGGACCCTCAAGGGTTGCCGCCGCCTTCGAGGTGTGGCGGTCTCCCGCAAAAGTGCTTTATTACTAGCAGACCTTGATATGGTAGCTCGCCACTACGAGCAATCGCAGCAACATGACGACCACCTCTTCGTCGCCATGATCTTATCGGGTTTCTTTGCTCTCATGAGGCTAGGTGAAATGACCTACCCCGATGACTCATCAATTCGTGATGATCGTAAAGTAACCAAACGCCTCTCAGTCAAAGTCCACCGCAGCACGTACGAATTCCACCTGCCTGCCCACAAAGCAGACAAATTCTTCGAAGGAAACCGCATTATCATTCGCAAAAATAACCGCCCATGTGACCCCCACCATCACTTCATCCAATACCTAAAATCCCGCGACCGCTTGTTACGAGTCCGGAGTTTACGTAGGAATCGTCCTTTTGATTTCTCCCCTCAGCCAAAATTTGGCTTGTGTGAAACATCTAAAGAGCAGGGACTCGGGTATGGCTATAACCGGTAGTGTCAACACACCACAACACCACGCCCAGCAGTCAACATTCGACTTTCTACTTATCTATGTAGCTCCAAGTCCCATTTTGTGACACTACACACCCGATGCCGCCGATGGATCGACACCATCAACCTCCACCATGTGGCGCCGCCGCATGTCCACTGAGGAGGGTTCTCAACAGCGCGAACAGGACAAACACATTCCTCTCCTACTCGGCCTCGCTCTGCCCTCTCAGACACCTCCTGCTTCCCAATCTCCCTCAATGCCTCCTTAACCGCCATGCCACCTCACTTGTGCTCCTTTCCGCTAGCACCCCCCTCGCTCGCGCTCGCGCTCTCGCTCTCGTACTGTACGCCCACACCAACAACAGCAGTGGACGACGAAGTCCATCACAGGGACTAGATGAGTGCATTGCGCCTTGACCTGAAAAAACTGACCACCGCCCATAGCGCAGTATCCACATCGATGAGCGCTCCAAGTACCTAGCCTATTCCAATCGCCATTCCGACGGCTAACCCGCCCTGGCTCGCGTGCCGCCCACTCTGGAGGCCTGCAGGGCACGCTGTTCGCATGCGCGGGACCACAACTCTGCAGCGCCCGTATCTCACCACATGACCTCAACAGTAGCACCCGGGAGTGCGTGACGCGCAATTCGCAGCGCCCGCGCCACACCACAGAACCCCAACAACCCTACCGCAGTGCACAGGGATGAGACACCAGCGTCTTGTCCCACCTCCGCGGTCCATAACTGATGGTATACGATGTACTTCATACGATCGACAACCCACCCATCGAAATGCCAGGGACTGCATGGTCCGCCGTAGGTGCGCACCTCGTGTCCTACCCCAATACTGCTAACTCCTACCTACAGCACAACACAAATCCGGCCGCTCTCCCCCTCTCATCCGGTCGACCACCACCTCGGGAGGCATATCCAATCGTTCCTAGCCCACCAGCTTCTGGGTGACAGTGGCGTCATGCCCAGGATCGCGAGACAACGACACCACCAACGAACCATATCTGACCTACTCGGTGAGATGGTTCGAAACGAGCCGTACATGCAGCGCTGTTGGTTCCTGCGGCGAGCTGAGCTCGACATCACCCGCCTCCACCCCGTTTTCATGCCCCAGAATCGGGGGTTTCTCGATGAGCGCACCAACATGCGTGAGGAAGCGGTGCTAATGGTAATATATGCATAAAATCAATAATTATCGTCCACTATACCGCCCTCTGACCCAGTAGATAAGTTAATGTAATTCTGTCAAATAGCCTGAATTCAATATAAATATATTTTTATTGTCTATTTGTTCAATGCAAAACAGGAGAATCAGAGAGATTGAGGACTCGTTCCCGCCATGCAGAGCAGTGGCCCACCCCCCAAGTTCCCTTTTAGTTCCCCCCTCTGGCTAACGTCAACCGGACAAGTCCCAACCCGATCCTTTTTCATGAAACGTTTGCGCGAACTCTTCCCACCAAATATTGGTGGACAATCCATGCGAGCGGGTGGCGCAACGTGTCTCGCTGAACAAGGAACACCTCCAGCTCTCATTCAGGCAATCGGGCGGTGGTCCTCGTCAGCCTTCCTCATCTACATTCGGAAGAACCCTGTCCTCATTCAAATCCTACTTCACGGAAAGAAGTCGCTGGATCTCTCACCGCTGCCGCTCCTCTCATCTCGGCTCAATTAACTTCGCCGCTCATCACTCAAAAAAAAAAAAAAAAAAATCTCTTCTAGGTTTTCAGCGCTACCTCGGCACCTTTTCCCCCGTGTACCACCTACCTTCGGGTTGTAAATTAGGAATCAATCTTTTTTGGGCTGCGCTGGTGTCACCTCTCACAGCCGCAGCCCGTTTCTCGCCTACCACCTTCGCCTTTTTTCATCGTCTGGGACGGACAAGCCATTGGACAGTATATAAATCGTAGAACGACAAGGATTGTTTTAAATCGTCTTCCTGATTGAACTTCGCATGCCAGCCATATCTTTTTTGATAAGAAAAGAACTCTATATCTTAACTTGCGTCGCTGGAACGACTACTAGGGCCCGATCAACGCTCGAGTAATAGACCATTCAGGCTGAATGGTCTGTTACTCGAGTTATAAATAGAATCTCCACCGTTCTTATGGAATTATAGTCTGCCTAGCCAGACCGAGTACAAAGTCAGTCGAGCATTTATTATCTCCCTCTCACCTGGATTTAGTAACCCCAAGTGAAAGGGAGATGGTCGCCTTGAGGTATAAGAACCTTAGACATGTATTGGAGTATTTGCCTTGTTCGAGAGGCGAGGGACCGTCGATGAAAAAGGGAAAGAACTCGGATCCCCGGAACTGGGGGAACATGGACTCATCGGACGACGGAACTAACATTGATTTCCAGCAGGCGGGCGTTTGGCTACTGGACGCAGGACCGGAGCGTTGGGGCGAGCGATCACCCTAAAAGCAATGGGGGTCGTCGCGAGGACCGACGACAAGCTGACAAGTAAGCTCAGGCTCCGCAGTTGCGACCAAGGGACGGAAAGCCTCGGCAATGTCTCAAGCTATGGGGAAACGCACTAAGAATATTGCGCACCAGTGACGCTGATGAGACCCACCTCAGAATACCAGGAATGCTGAAATGCGGCCAGTGGCTCAAATAGCGTCAACAAGGATACCTGAGCTAGGCACTTCAGAGAACCCACAAGCGGCAATCCACAAGGATGTGGGTACCCCACCAGACAAATCGGATCTAAGTGTATCTTCTGTCTCAACACCACAACGGTATAAACGGAAGCCTGGTAGAGAATCTACGTACTAATCTATCCAAGTAATGGCTCTAGAGATGATTTGTCAAACTCTTCAAATTCACCAGAGTCAGTATCAAGAACCGCGAATTTCACAAGGGTAGGTTTGATCCGGGCTGAAGTCACTTAACCCCGACCAGACTTACCCTTGTAAGTTCGCAGTTCACCTCAGCGGGGCGACGATGTGATGGGAGATTTGGCTTATCACAACCTTGGTCCATTCTAAAAACGGGTCAGGAAGGTTTCATCGAGAATGAGCGGGAATACAAGCGTGGGGGTGTCTAGAAGAAGGATACCAGCATGGAGTACGGTGATGATTTAGAAGTGGGTCATCGGGTAATAAGGAGAGTGGGAGCGCCAGCGCTGAGCTCCACGACTTGGAAGCTGGGCCATTTGGCTCGGGGCTCTCGGCCTCTATGATTTTGGATTGGTTGGATCGCATCGAAAACCGCTTGGAGCCGGGCAGTAGCAAGTACACCACAAGCAGCCCTAACCCTTTTCCTAACATTAGATTAATGAATGATACGACAACCTTTGTGACAAATGTTTTATTAACCAAATCCGGCCCGATGCTTAGCCATCGTTGGGGGGCTATAATGAATGAACATGTGCCGTGATTGAGTGACAAATATTAGTGACACCAGTACCCGAACACCAGACTGGCACCTCATTAAACTGAGTGGCCGGTTTGACAGGCAGATACCTGACTTGAACCTGAGCCTAGCATTGACAGGTGGTGTTGGTAGGGTATCGCGGCTTGGCTGAGTGCTGGAGCCACGATCGACCCCTGCTCGGGGGTGAGCCTCAACCGAAAGGTCACGGGTTTTTGTTGAATGATATCCCAATGACTTTCTCCAATGATACCCTGAGGTCATCAGGTGATGTCTGCCAGTGGCACGTCACTGGTACTGTGCCAGTGATTTTGCCCGTTGAGTTGATTCACTTGCTGGTGGGCATGGCAGGGTGGTCCTTCCATTAATGACGGACAGGTATTCACTTTTGACCACCCTCATCTGTTGGTAAATTATGCTAGGAGACCGGTTTGTGTTGGGATTGTTCCAACGACACCTTATAACATGGCATTGTCATTGTCGTACAAGGATCACCTAACATTAGTTTATGACATGACTGTATTAGAATTGTATCACATAGGCTTATTATTTGTGCTTAACGCTGACCGGCTATGGGGCTATATTGCAGCGGGGTCACCTGTAGCTGGCAGGAATTTGCAAATAATACTCTACCACAGTAAATTACCTTATGCATATCAATTTCTAATGACAACTACGAGTTTGCAAACACAATTTGCAAACCTATTTGCAAGATGCATCTGAAATATATCTTGCACTGTTTGCAAAGAGTTCCAAATCCGGGCTGCTAGTACCATGCTCCTCGTGGTATGTACCGTACTGTGATCATACATATTTGCAAACATGGTTGCAAACGGAGCTTGCAAACCTGTTCAGTCGGTCGTTCCTACCCTACCGCTCCTTCAACCTCTGCACACTTATTTGCAAACACAGTTGCAAATGAATTGCAAAATATATCCATTCCTAGCTCATGGGTTCCCGCCCTATTGCTCCTTTGGTCTCCGCGCGCCACTGCGCCGCTTCACCTCCCACCGTGGCACCGCCTTTAGCATGTGCGCCACTTGCCCACCATGCGCGTCGCTCATGCTCCTCTCGCCTACATGTGTGCGCTCTCGTTTTGTCTCCTCTTATCCATTCCTAGCTCGCGACAGGTTCCCGCCCTACCCGCCCTTTTGGTCTGTGCGCCACTGCACCACTTCACCTCCCGCCGCCTTTAGCACATGCGCCACTCGCCTGCCATGTGCGTCGCTCATGCCCCCCTTGCCTATATGTGTGCGCTCTCGTTTTCTCTCCTCTCCAACTTCCCGCCACCTTTAGCATGTGCGCTGCTTGCCTGCCATGCGCGTTGCTCACACCCCTGCGCCTCACACGTGCGGACTAGGATTCATGCATACATACGTATATAATGGTTTGCGGTTTTACTAGTCGGCGTGTGATATTGTTCCAAAATATCGCTTCGTTCTGATAGTATCGTACATGCATGGACGAGATTGAGTTATACATCATTGGAATCTTCAACTAGCTCTGGAGGGATTAATGCACGCTCCTCACTTTGAATATATCCATCAACAAATCTCCACAGGGCCTGGCAGTGGGCGCCCATCACCCGGAACTGCGCTGCTTGGTTCATCGCGTATGCTATACGGCCTTGAATCAAAGCGAGCTCAGTAGGTAGCACCAGCCCCAGGATGTTTGGGACAGAATGGGTGTACTTAGCCCGGCGCTCCCATTCAACGGCGCGACTCTCAAAAAATGCGCACACACGTCGCATCTCTTCCCGAAGGAGTTCCACCTCCTCAGACCAGCGATCCGCCCGAGCTTTGCTCTTGCACCACTCAATGCGAAGGGCTAACAATAGTATATGAGCATCGCAATTTAGAAGTAAGGAGGTGTCGAATTACTCACCATCATGGAGACCCGCATCGTTATCCGCTTGTGCAACATCACCCAAGCGCATCCATATCCACGAGAGCTTCCGTCGCCCCTCTGATATCCGACCCCCCCTTGCTGCATTATCATCCGCCTCTGATAGTCCACGGATGTCTTTGGCCTGTAGCTTGGGGTAAATGTTGCAAATATCGGCCTCCTTGAGAATTGGCGCAAGCACTAGGAGGGCAGCCTGTGCGGTAGTATATTTTTTAGCTGCCACGGAGACCCTTCGATCAATACGTTGAATGATAGTGCGTGATCGTGTATTTGCGCGTTGACCACGTTGAAAGCGATCTTTATCTATGTATAGGTAGGACCTCAGTCGCAAGGAATTCCGAAGTTCGTCGAGTGCATCGTTAGCTTGTGCACATCGTAATTGCCACTCAAATTTATGGAGGCGAGAATCACATAATATTATGGGGGCGGCTGATGGGAGGTACAATGGGATCTGCTCAATGCCGGAATGATCGGGCGCCATGGGTGGTTCGGTGGGGTTTTGGGCACGCAAGGTACTCAAACCGGGCATGTATAGGTGTTGAATTTCAATCCACGCAGTAATCTTTCGACGAAGGACATTAGCCCGATTTTGGAGTTGGCCTCGCTGATCGTCAGTGGCGTGCTGTCCCAACCGAGAATAATCGTCCGCCAAACGCCATCTATAATATAGTAGTATCCATCAATTCTATGCGCAAAGTAAGGAGGATTAATCAACCGTACTGCTGTTCTTCTAGGTCTAATCCCATAGTTATAAGCATGTGAGCGGAAACATCGGCGTGTAAAACATAAGCTGTCCCCTGCTTCATGCTTTCGGCTTCTTCAGCAGCTAATGTCCGTCGGATGGCATCTTGGGTAGGCTCTGTAGATACATGATGGAGTAAGTAGCTGGTTGGTACATAATTCAAACAACACACTCTTGAAGCGTCGTTCATAAGGATTTGGTGAACTGTGGTCCAGTTCCCATGCGTCTAGCTCAATCTTCCATTGCTTTACATCATCGTCAGGAAGACCAGCTTCGAACTGATTGTGGAGGAATCTTCGGTCGTTGCGCTCCTTAACGGCCACCTTTATCTTTCGAAGGAGGGACATGCCTATTTGACGGATGTCTAACTTATCTTTACAGTACACGGAACATGTAGTACTTACCCATCAATGAAGTCTTCTTCCAATTCCAGTCCCCGAAGTGATCATCCATTGTATCGCGACGGGAACCCGGTCCCATTTCCTTAACGCTTGAAGCAATGGGATTATTGTGCGACCAACCGCGCTCAGGGCTTCGCCATCGGTTCTTCCGACGTATCGATTATAATTGAATGAAAACGTGAATTGGCAAGCCATAACATGAGCAGGGAGGTGGAATTTAGGAATGAGAAAAGAGAATGTTTTTTGGCCGGTAGAATCAACTTGAAGGCGATGTGGATATGTTTTCATACGATCCCATAGCTTAACGCTCCATTGGCATGCGATGTCATATGATACAACAATATCGATGAGGGGTGTATTGCGAATACTGGAAAAAAAGAAATAGTCCATGTTGGAGTATCTGATGAGATGTATATGAGCGGCAATCTCGACTGATAGTAACGTTTAGGAGTGACATACTTTTCCCCTCTTTGGAGATCTCCCACAGACGTTGGGCGCTTCCCATCGTGCCTTGCGCAATCCACGGTTCCCACACCTGAAGCCGCGAGCCCTTTGCCAGAGCGATCAGCATTGACTGCGGCGTGGTTTGAACAGGTGCTGGGCTTGCATGGCATTAACGACTGGTTTGGAAATTCAAGTAATAAATATACTACTCACCGCTTGCACCCCCGTGTTCCCATGATCCCTAAGAAATTCTTTGAATTCTCCCTCCCCAACAAAATAAGCCCATCCATCTCCTAACCCTGGATCAACCTTGTCACTCGAGACATTTTTCCGCTTGAGGCGAAAATTGGCGTCAACCCCAAGAACAGGCGATACAGATATCTATGGGTCATGTATCAATCTTAGAAACCAATGACATCGTGAAAAGGGCCTACCGTTTGGACGTCTCCGCATGTTCCCAGCCAGGTGGTAAGTTCATTCCGGGTTGTGGGCATGCCGGGCACATGACAGCGCATTCCCCAGGCTTGGTTGCCATGGCTCCTCCTGGGTCGTGCCCTTTCCCTGAGCGTTTGAGCATCTTGATGTGTCTGTATATGCGAATCATCAATATCAGCGAACGATAGCGGTCCTAGAGTATGTGAGATGATTATTGAATCACAGAACTAGACGGCGATAATACATACCTTTGGAGGATTAATGCCAGTATTCACTGTTAGCCGAACAAGTGTGGAATAAAACTCGAACGCGGAGGTTTTAGATTCGAATGAGAGTATCTGGAAATGTTTGAGAGCGCGGAATGTGCAGGCTGTTTTGGGCTGTGAGACAGTAGCAGGAAGCCATCGATATCGCAAGAGCTGAACGAAGTGGAGCTGTGCTGTTTGGCAATTGCAAAAATCCAGAGCGACCTCATGAATCCCGTTGATATCAACATCAGGAAAAACTACATTTCATAATTACACATAATAGTCATAATACTGATAATCATGTCAAAGTCATGACTAATTACCGAAACTCGGGCCATAACCGGCCGGTCATTAAAAATGGCTAATGACAGCTAATGACTGGCTAATAACCTGCTAAGAAACCCAAATTTTTTGATAATTGACGCTAATTAGCAGTCAATTATCGTTCACTGACACAACTCAAAGTCCCCAAATTTTGAACTTTTTCATACGGGCGGCCTGAGCCGCCACTCACCTTCATTTGTCGACACCTGAGAAGTTCTCAGTTCCAGGAGCGTGGGGAGGCCGAAGCCTGGACAGTGGATTGGCTTCGACGGGATTAATTATTGACAAATTAAATATACAACAGCGCATCGCCGCCGTCGCGGGTCCTCGACCATCTTTCGCAGCCCATTAACCTACTGTATGATCCACACCATCTGCCCGTCTCCCAATGCAACCACTTCGCCCACGCCACGCGTCGTCATCTCACGATTTCCGGATGCTGTCGGTTTGTCCAGAGTGCAACGCTGTTGTCTTGGAGCGGTGAAGAGCGGTTGAGTATCTATTGAGACATAGGCATCCCGAATGTTACACGGGAGCAGGAGCATGAACGGGGCCACGAGTGTATGGGCATAGTACTATCACTGTAAGAGTGTCAGTAGTGGATGTGAGGGATGAATTATATTACCTTGCGCCCCTTTTCCACTAACCGCTCTCAAACCCGCGAACCTCCTAAGAATAAACATGCTACTGGCGGAGATGTGGCAAACACAAAACCTGCCGATCCTGCGTTATCAACGCTGTCCTGTCAAACGATCCAATACGCGAGCAACAGGGGAGGGAGGGGCCGGCTCGTCAGTCAAGAGATTGTGCATGACCGAGAAAATGTCGCAGCGCGTTAGAAATGGGGGCAGGGAGATGACGCGTGGGGATGACGCATGGGTAGTTGCGTTGAGGAATATGTTCTATGTTAAGTAGATACGCATATGTTTGGCTAAGTGTGAGGATACGAACCATACCCTGCGGCTTGATCAAACGCGCTTCATAAATTCTAAGGCGAGCAGCGAGTGGCATTGGACGGCGGCGGTGTAGGTGGAAGCATAGTCGACAGTGAGGTGATCAGACTCAGGAGTGGAGGCGAGGATTGGGAAGTGGTATTGGCACTGTTGGCGTGGCTATTGTCACCTCGCTGGCTGGCCTTTGGAACGGGCGACGTAGGAGCCGGCATACTGTGGGTCGCAGGGTTGACTTGCTGTTCTCCGGGCTGTTCTATCATGTCCCCTGGTGCTGAGATGCTGCCGCGTTCACCGCCCTCGAGTGCAGCCATACCGTCCAATATCGAAAGTTCCACCACCGAGATCATAGACAGCAATGACCGACGAATCAAGGCGACCGAGACCGTACGCGAGAGCAGCAGTAGTGGGCTCGTTGATAACCCGTAGAACTTCAAGGCCGGCAATTTGGCCAGCATCTTTTGTCGCTGAGCATCGTTGAAGTAGGCCAGTACGGTAACAACGGCATGGCTGAAGAGAAAGAACAATTAAGAGTCGATCTCGGTTGTATGAGTCAACACTTACTTGACTTTCTTGTTGAGGAATTGCTCCGCAGTCTCCTTCATCTTTACCAACGCCATGACTGGTACGCGAACACTCGAGGGAGGGGAGGGGGCTGGTGAATGTGAGGCTGGATTGTAGTCAAGAGGTTGCGCATGGTCGGGAAACCTAGATAAGTTGTTGATGTTGCTGATGTTGCGGCGCATCGATCTATCGGGGCGAGCGGGAATGAGGGCAAGGAGATGGCGCGGGCCCTTTGAGCGGAGTAGAAGATACGGGGCGATGTGGAGGCGACATACAGACCGAAGCACTGTAGTTTGCAGTGTTGGGCTATTGCTTCATTTGCCCCTTGTCTGCGAGCATATGGGCGTGGTAGTATAGTTGTAGGAATGTTAGTAATAGACACAAGAGGAAATAAATTACATCACCTTGCGGCCCTTTCCCATTAGTGACTCTCAAACCCGCGAACCTCCTAAGAATAGACATGCTACTGGGAGAGGCGGAACAAGCACAAAACGCGCCGATCTTGCGCTATGAGTGCTGTCCCACCAAACGATTCAGTATGCGGACATTCGAGGGAGGGGAGGGCTGGTGAATGTGAGACCAGCTCGTGCTAATGTTGCGGCGCATCGGTCTATCGGCGAGCGGGAATGAGTGTTTGGAGATGGCGCGGACCCTTTGGGCGAAGAAGACGAGCCGGAGCAGGAAACACGGAGCGATGTGGGGACGACGTACAGTCCGAAGCGCTGTAGGTTGCGGTGTTGGCCCATCGCTTTGTTCGCTTGTCGTCTTCCGGTGCCGCGGTGTCGCCGACGTGGTCGTCATCCGATCTGAGCGTCCTGATGCGATGTGGGGACGGGGACGTGAGCGAATGCGAGGGGAGTCGTGGGCCAGGCCATACAGAGGCTGTGCGCATTTGGGGTGCGGCGGTAGGCCTATGCGTGTGCAGACACCGTGCAGGGAGGTGGGCGGATGCATGGTGTGATCTGGGGGGTGGTGAGTGAACTGAGAACGGACGAGGGATTCGTCGACTTACTCGTCCAATCGCAGCTCCAAGCTCGATTAGATCATTGATAACGGGCCTGAAAACATTTGTGTCGTACGGCGTTTGCGGCGAGCGGGAATAAGTGCAAGGAGATGGCGTGGGCCCTTTGGGCGAAGTAGACGAGCTGGAGCGGAGACACGGGGCGATGTGGGAAGAAGTACAGGCTGAGGCGCTGTAGGTCGTGGTGTTGGCCCATCAGTTCGTTTGCTCGTCGTCTTCCAGTGCCGGGGTGTCACTGACGTGGCCGTCATCCGATCTGGGTATCCTGATGCGATGTGGGAACGGGGGTGTGAGCGAATGCGAGGGCCGTATAGATGCCATTCGGCGGCGGTAGGCCTACGCGTGTGCAGACGCCATGCAGGGAGGTGGGCAGATGCTCCAAGCTCAATTAGATCTATTAGGTGTTGATGACGGGCCTGAGAACATTTGTGTGTCGTACGGCGCACTGTGCGCCGTGTCAGTCTATCACGGTGGGCGCAGCTGAGGACTTAGAAGAAAAAAGAAAGGAATTGTGATCATGTGACGAAGAAGCGCGTGACCATGTTCAAACTTCAGCCGACATCGCGTTCTCCTGGACGTACTGCAAGTTATTGACGCCGCCAAGTTCCAACAGCTCCCGGCGAGGCAACACCCCTTCCTCTGCCGCTACCTCTGCGTTCGCCGCCCCGCCATCCTCGACGACTGCACCAGCAAGCAAAATACCAGCGCGGACCGTGCATGCGCTCGCCATAACGCCTTCGGGCTTTTGCTCAATAGCTGGCACCATAGAAGCGGGCCGCCGTAACCTCCAGTACGTTACCCATCCCTCCCTTTCCTTGTTATGGGTTGACAGGGAAAACTCGCTGATAGGCTTCTCATTTGGCGCTGACACGCATGCACACCCCTTCAGGGCATGTGCCCGCCCTCACTTGCAGCTGTGCTGCACGCTTTTGACAACTTGTGGTACGGCTGCCCCTCATCCGCTCGCACGCTCACTGATACAACCCCAGCTAGCACCAGTTCATTTGCGCCCTCCCCTACCGATGTGGCACTAGCGCCCAACCACCACCGTCATGCCCTCGCGATGCCACCCCACCCTCAGCTGGTGGCTTGACGGGCGGAGTCCCCAATGCCACCACCGTCACGACTGTGCTCACAGCTAAAGCGACCAGCCACCCGAGGCCTTTGCCATCGCCGCCAACCGCCAGCTCCAGTGCTCCTGCAACTGACTCAAGCTCTAGGCGCCTCTGGCAGGGCGACCACCCCTGGTACGTATACCCTAATCCCTGGACCACATGTGCGCTCATTATGATGCCTTGAGACTTTGACACAACAGATAGCAAGAAAACGGGCCGCCGCAATCCCTGGTATGTCACCCCATCGCTCCTCCGCTAACACTTCTCCACCCCATAGCAGAGCTTCCGCTTCGGAGCACAATGTCCCCAGGGTGCTGCATATGAGTGGCGCGGGCACTCGCTCCAGCGCCTTCAGGCTTTTACCCAGCAGCTCGCGAGAAACGGGCTGCTGTGACCCCAGTATGTTGCCTCCTCCTTTCTCTGCTAACGCTTCTCCGCCCCGCAGCTGCATCTCTCCCTCCAAGCACAATGCCCTGGATTCCCAGTCACCAGGGCACCGCGAGTTGCCCCACACCTGTCCCCACTGCGTCGCCCTGCCCCCGCCATCCATACACTCGCAAGCACAACACCAGCGCCCAGACGCCACACCCCCGCCACGCATGCCCCCTTGTTCCTAGCGCGGGGCCTATATTGTTCACACGCCCATTGACGCAACGCCACCGCCCAGTTCCCGCCACCCCTGCTATGTGCCCTCTCTCCCCTCTCCCGTCCCTGGCGCACTTGTCTCGCCCCTAGCGCGCCGCTTGGATTGTTCATATACTGACCGCCGCAGCGCCTCGCCCTCGCCACGCTAACATGCTCTCACCACGAACCTTGGCAGACTGCGACGTGTCTCTCATCGCGCCGACTGCAATCCACCTAGTAGTAGAATTAGTAACAAATGTACTATTAGATAATGGTGAAATAGCATCAAATTTCGATGATTAGGTGAAATTAGCACTAAGTTTCGATAATTGGAACTCGAGTTTGATAATTAGACAAAATTAGCACTAAGTTTCGATAATTGGAACTTGAGTTTGATAATTAGATGAAATTAGTGCTAAATTTTGATAATTAGAGATGTAAGTTTGATAATCAGAATCCAAGTTTGATAATTAGATGAAATTATCACAAAATTTTGATAATTGGAGACCAAGTTTGATAATTGGATGAAAGTTTCAGTAATTCAGGGTGATTGGAGTCTGGACCCCCCAAAGGCTTAGGTGGTGATATATAACAGGTAAAATGAGCATATGTTCAAACCCTACTATTCCACCTTTCATAATTTGGAGATACAATTAGTGATAATTGGTGTCAATTAGCACCTGGGGGTTGGATATTTAGTGATAAAAACCCATAATGATAATTTTCGATAATTTTTGATAGTTGACAGCAATTATGACTAATTAGGAAATGTAGTTTTTCCTGATGAATGACGGTGAATCCTTCAGAACATGCGGGCTGCGGTGATAAGCATGGCTCGCCCACCTGATGTCCAAGCTGGACTCGAAGTCCAAGCGCTTTAAGATTCGTCTCGGCAAAGTAACGCCCATTCCACACCTTCGGGGATCAAATTAGCACCAGAGACAAGTAGAAAGTAGTAGCGAACATACCGAAATTCTATGGAGGGCATTACATCGATGAACTTCCTGAATGCACAGGCAGCATAAGAGTTGCCCACCGTCACAATCTGTGCATCGGTAAAGTTCCTGATGTTGGTTCCTACAATGACCACAGCGGTTAGATGGGTAATCGCCACAACCCTCCCACCTTAAGTCCTCCGCAACGTATCGGTCCCGATCGGGTATCCAGGACAGTAACGGATTATCAGGCTAGAGGTGATTCATCATCAGTTTATGGCAGCTGTGTATTGAGCGGGAGACCTACAGCATCTCTCTTCGGTTGATGATCGCTCACAGGAATTGCCGATTCAAGATGATCAAATTCATCCTCGCCTAGCTCTGGGTCACCAAGTCGATTGCTGTCACCCTCTGCATTGTGGTGCGAAACTGTGTCGGAATTAAGTGATGCACGGGGTGGTGATGATGGCACTCGAACAATCGATGAGGTAACACCAAAGTTGCCACTGGGAAGCCCCCGGAATTGCGACGATGGGATACTGAGCACCGGTGGAGGAGCGGGCGTGTCGTCAGCTTCATCTGAGTCAGATAGCGCAAAACGCCGGTAAGATTTCTTCCGATGGCGGGCCATGAATGAGCAATGAGACTGTAGGAAGGAACTGAGAGCGGTTGGAAAAGAAAAAGTTTGGGGTACTTAAAGCTAAACTTGGAGGGCATTATAACTGAAATAACCCAGGGTTGACAAACCCTTGGGCAGGAACAAGTAATGGATAAAAAAAATTCCTAGAGTTAGCGTTTGCAATCCAATTACTTCCGAGCCGCTCCAATCGCTCGTAGAGTTGGTGTTTGCATATCCAATTGCTCCCTAATCGCTTCAGTTGCTCCTAGAGGTAGTGTTTGCATATTTAATTCTCGAATTTCTTTGGTCGCTTTTGAGACACACCGTATTTGGCTATGAGGTGCCTGTGCATTCTATAACTGTGGCTTGATTGGGGATGGTGGAGGCCGCACAGGGTCATTCAAGACATTTGAGAGGGTACTGGACGTTGTAGGCCATGTGGAAAGTTAGGCGCGATCTCAGGATACCTGAGTTGATCCATTTGCTTCAACGGGTCATTTACAACAGGATAATAACTCACCGATCTCAGGGGGCGCCAAATGGGGACTACGCACACGGAGATGAAGCATGAGATTCAGAGGGTCGTCACCAGGATTCAAGGACCTCCTGGTCCTGGGTGATCACGCAAGCGAGTTGGCGAGTTCCCTATTGACAGAACAAAATTTCAGTATCAACGAAGACTACTCACCTCATGACAAAATGACTGAATTGTCATACCCGGCTGCATTGATACTTGAGCTTGCGCTTGCACTGATCAACTTGGTGAGGCGTCGAACCGACCCCTTGAACCGACTGTAACGTGTATGTTGCTGCTTAGGGTGCGTGATCACGTGTAGTGTCACAAGCGGACATGACAAACACATTGAAGTAATTTAATCTATTATATATCTGGAACGGGTGCAATTCAACGGGTGCAATTCAACCAAATTAAACTATCCTATTCACAGTTAGCCATAGCAAAGCAATGTAATAATTGTTTAAACAAGGCAACAGCTATGACGTGTATACATAGCCAATATGTAGGTAGAAGTCTAGAAAACTACGTCTAGTACTAGTACGGGTGATGAGTCTACTGACAACACGCCGGGTGACAATAACTTCAACTTGACAGACTCTACCTGAATCTAATGCATCAGAATAGGCCTCCTCAGCTAATTTCTTGGTAGGATACCGTCGGAAACATGCACCCGGTATACCATTCACATTTGGGACTGCATTGTGTCTATGAATAAGATCAGTGGATTGTGTTTGAAGGATCTACAAGATTACTTACACTCCACAGAAGACCCCTGGCTGGCGACCCACAATAACGGCGTACCAGCGGTCTTCTGGCGGAACACTATCAATGTGTACTAGGGTTGTTCCTAAATCGACGAGTCAAAATATAGCTTTACAAATAATTGATATATGGAAATGACCTGGAGGGTTCACAGGATTGCTGGCAGGCATGGCGTGTAAGGATGCGGGCAGATCACTCTCGCTCATCAGAGCGATCGGATTAGCACCGAATCGCGCCCAAATGACTGAGCTGTTGTCGGAGTCCACATCCGAAGAGGTATTTGGGGACGGGGATCTGGAATCGGGGATTTCAATTGGTGTGGCGGGTAAATTCGCGGGTGAATTTGGAGGGCTTTGGGGGGCCGGGGTGCTAGCTTTACTGGGCGCTGAGGGAGAAACAGTTGCCAATGTTTCAATAGCAGGCACCACAACGTCGGGAGCAATGCTTGTATCTAGGGTGGGTGAGAGCGGTCCAAATGTTAGTGCAAATGCCAACTCACAAGGTGGCAGATGGATCGTACTTAGGCACTGGATCGCTAATTCTAAAATCAGTAGACGGTAGCGAGAATGAGATTTGGGCAATCTCACATTCATTAGCAGCTTGGATCGCCCTTGCGAGTGTCTCAAACCCCTGGGATGCTTGGGCGCATGTGGAAGAGCAGGCGGCGCAAAGGTATTGTTGGGTCATTTGTTGAGAACGGTCTGAAGTCGAAGTCGAAATGTTGGCTCTTATGCAGAGAGCTGGATGAGTACATTTATCAAATGATTTCAGGGAGGAAAACCTTTTCATGATACCGCTATTGGCAAGGCTTTCTATTTCTGTCAAACAATCACCACCGTAATCCGCAGCAAGGTGGTCAGCGTGTTCGAATCTCTGGTGCATCTAACCAAATTTAGAGCCTCTGCGACATTTGTAGTCAGAGGCAACTTACCAGTCCGGTCGATTTGAGGGAGCGTGACTACAATGATCCGACTGCAATGTGTTTCATCTTTTTGTTGTGACATTAGGGATTGGCATTCACCAGTGTTCCAAAAATCCGAGGAGATACAATGCTGATACGGGTGCTTGGCGGAGTGTAGGAGCTCAGGTCTCGTGAGATTCCCTGAAATTTGTAAGTTAGAGACGGCTTACCGCTTGATGTAATCAGGAATAACCAAAGATCTGGAATGGGCCACCCTTTGCAATATTTGCAATGTTTGCAAGTATTGCCAGTTAGCGCGTACTAGCACGGCCGACGGACATTTGGAACAGCAGCGCCGTGGAACACTTCATGACCAAAGGAATCCGATAAATAGCGCAAGGAAATGGACGACACCTCTAACCAATCATGCCTAAGTTTTGGACATCCCCCGTGCAGCGATCCTGGCTCGAGAGCAACCTTGCTGGGTTTCTTGATGCCCGAGATTCAAAACGCGTAGACCGCTTTCTCCACGGTCTATACGAACGATGGTTTACCGAGTTCCCGGAATTGGATGTACTCTTCCCATGCGAGCCGGATGTTCCAAGGGTCGAGTTGACCGATGAGCAGAAAGTGGAATTATCGAGTGCAGTTCTCGCACGAAAGACGGTGAGTAATGGACACATACCTGGATAAAATAATTCTCATGTTAATCTAAAGCAAATTCGTAATTGGATGAATTGGAATGCAGTCAAGCGAACACGCACCAGTTTGACGCCCGACTTGTCACTGTTCAATTTGGGGTTTCCGCCAAATAAACGTACCCGTGCACCACAGCAAGTGGAAGTCTACCAGAAAATGTTCCCAGAGAAAGTAGCACAAGTCGTTAAACAAGCGACCGCGGGTGCTGGGAGCCGGAGCGAGCATATGTCGATCCAACGCAAGACAGTGAATGCATTACTGGAACAGGAGGATGAGGATATCCATGCGGCGGTCAACGAGCAATTGATGCGGATCAAAGGTGAAAGAAGTGCAGGATCTGATGATAGTGGACAGGAGGATAGCAAGGTGAAAGGACCGTCGCCAATAGATTATCACAAGTACGATCTCTGCATGTAGTTTGAGATTGTTAGGAATGAGAGCTAACAAGCTCACTTTGTTTGGCAACAGAGCGATCCGAAAACTCCCTGAGTATGTTTGCCACACGCTTGAGGCCGCTGCTGCCTCCACCGGCTGGGTTTTTTTTGTGGCGGCAGCTGGCCCCAATCCAGCTACAAATGGAAGATTTTGTATGGAGGAGTAAGTTCTCTCATGTCTTTCAAGAAATCCTACTAACAACAACCAGATACTATTTTGGACCCAAGTCGCCGGCAGGCCAGGACTTTATGCAGGCATGTGATGGGTTTGAGGACAGGTTTCGCAAACCCTTTGGTAAATTTGCTAAAAGCGCGATTCGTATGTCATCTTCATTATTTCTCGAATATTGATCATTAATGAGCGTCTTTAGCACATGAAAAGAGACAATTGTATGCTCTCTTGGAATCACAGCCCACCGACAACGCACCCACCCCGCCTCTTCCCCATGGGTTTGAACCCACCTCCACTTCCACTCCTAGTGCATGGACTAGTCAGCCCCAGTCTCCGCACCTGCATCACTCAAGTCCACCGTCCCGCACGCACTCTGTCGATTATGAGCTGTCCAAGCCGCCGAGTCCCAGCCCTGGGATTAACAGCTCAATTGACAACCAGCCGAATCCAACGCTTGATCTCCGTGGCCTCTACGAAATTCCCTCCAGATCAGGGAGTGCTTCACCGTTCCAAGCCATCAGCGAGCCTCACTTCCAATCAAACGTCTTCGATCAATCGTTCTCCAGTTCACCTATGATGCCAGCTCGCACATCACCCAGGAAGCGTGCACTCTACTGCAACAAAGGGTCCACCCTAAGCCTGGGGACCATGGGTAGTGATCTCGACCCCGACCGGCCAACAAGAAATTTTGATTGGATGAATGATAGTCCATTATCGTCCAATTTGCCGTGGGGTTGTCCACCAACCCACACCACTTTGATGTCAAACATGCAGCCTACCTCACTCATGGATGAACTAAATGATGCGATTCCCAGTCCGCTCCGCCCCGTGGGCGATCATCCCGCGGCATCGCATTCCCGCCTCTTCGGTGCTACAGGGAGTGTTGCATTCCCGTCTCTCAATCAGTTTGACCCGGCGCACCAAGACCGCACATTCGCGGCTGCTGGCCCGGCCTTCGACACCAACCATGCAGCTGCAAATACCCCCCCGCATCCATCGTCAACTCTATCGTCTACTTCCACAGGACACGATTACATTTTCCCCAACATACATATCAACAATGGTACCCTGGATGCGCCACAAATGGCATCGGTGGTGGACCCATTTACATCGCCTACAACGCACTTGGCTCCACCGAATGCGGCATCTACCATAATCCCTACTACCAACGGCCAGAGTGGAACCCCAGCAAGCTCAACCCCTGCGACCACGCCACGGAGGCCCATGGCTCCAACCCCTACGACTACAACCCCAACCCCCGCCTCAACTTCACCTACAATTCTGCCAGCTGCGCCAACTGCTCAAGCGAAAAACAAGCCGATACCCAAAAAGCGCAAACCACAAGATAATACGGCCCCTTCGGCTACGCGCCGCTCAGGCCGCGTAACCCACGCACCTCGTCGCCCTGATGAAACCCCCCCCCCGCAAGCCAACCTCCGCGGCCTCCAAAACTAGGAAGGGGCAGTAGCTTACATCCGGTAACGACCTGTCTTCGCCCTTCATTATACCCAAGACCCATCCTTAGATTTGTTTGTAGATACAAGTAGCTTAAAAAACAATAAAATTCATTGTAATATTTTTACTGTGATGAGGCTACACCCTTACAGAATGAACTGCTTGAAGATGTTCCGGAGGTGTGATGTCGTAACGTTTTCGAACTGGTACTTAGGTGGAAATGTGCGAAACTTACAAATACTTGAAGAAGCGGATGGATCTCTGTATGGGCAAAATGTGAGTTAGCGACGTATCAGGAATGCAGGGCAGGAAAATAAGTTGAGGAGCGAGCGCATGGGTTAAACCGGTGAGCGGTTGCGGTGAAAAGGAGAGCGCTATTCCTACTTACCCACATTTGATAGCCTTGCTGCAGGGTAGAACGCCAACCCACGGGGAATTTTTTGGTGGAGGTGTGACGTCATTGCATTTCGAACATGTTACATGGGTGCAAAAATTTTGATTGAATAAGAAACGTTGCCGGCAACAGTCCATGGGAAATTATCACAATCAGTATTATTAGGACTATCGTTGAGAATAACAATGGGGAATGAATGCGTGCGGGAATAGGGAGTGTTGTAGTCGCCGTTGGTGACACGGTGAGCTCGCGACTCGCGAGAAGCAGCATGGTCACTAGTACCAGCAACGGCCTTGACTGCTTGAGCTGCGAGGGTGGCTGCAGGTATACTGACGAGGACTGTTTTGCTACAGGAATGGCGTACGTATCGCGAAACGGGAAGATGACGAGCCCTGAAAGGCGGACTGGGTGCCTATCCCGCCCGGTGGATGGGCTGGGCGAGTGGGGGGGCGCCAATTGTGGCGTACTGATAACGAGCCCAGGCCCTGAAAGGCAGACCAGTCAAACACGGTGGGCGGGCTGGGCGAGCGGGGGCGGGGGGGAGGGCGCCAATTATGACGTACCTATTTCGGGTAGTATTATACCAATATATGTTGCAAACAATGCAAGCATGTGCACAAGCGTTTGCAAACCCTTGCAAAGTCCTTGCAAGCATGTGTATGAGCGTTTGCAAATCCTTGCAAGGTGCTTGCATGCGAGAGATTTATACTCATTAGAATACAATATGCATATGGTATTATGTTCTCATTAGACAGGGTCTTGCAAATTTCTGACAGCATCGCCTGATAAAAATATGGCTTCGACAGCCGTGGGGAAGGTCAGTGATGGTGGGGTAGTGCAAAATACGACTAGCAACCGCAGCATAGTGTGTTCGTGGACAAATATCAGGCTGCTACCAACTTATACTATTTGCGCTCTACTCCGCGAAAACAGGAGAGCCATTAGTTTTGTATCCTCAGCAATCGGGTAAGTCGCTGTGTCCCCCGCACCCAGGCTCACCCTCATTAGAGCTACGAATTGTAGGTACAAGCCCGATGGCGGGCACTTGCACGTTGTTATCGCAGTGGCCAGGAGTAAGTTTGAGACCAGGCAGTCCTCATGGGTGTGGAACCTTGTATACAGGATTGGCTCATTTTGTTGGGCATCCAAGCCAAAATGCAAGCGTCAATACCAAAAGGAAAATTGTAACGCATAGACCACTGCCATGTTGGATGATCCCAACTATGTACAATAGGTGTAGCCGAAGCACTATTGTCATAGACGCTACCAAACCGTTCCGCCGTTTGAACCAGAATGTAAGTCTATCATAGTACGTGTGACGCCACACATCTAAGCATTCAGTTCATGAAAACCCCCGGATCCACTTCAGCCCGTATGTGGAAGATGATATTTGCCGTAAGAACAGAATGAATTACACATTCAAGTCTGAGTGGTAACGGTAGTTAGGCTCCAAGTTATAATCCATGAAGAAAGGAGAGGGAGGGCTCACGGTGCGAAAAGGAAAAGATAATTGGTCTAACAAATAACTTTGTTAGCACATATTTCCTGTATTTATCTACTTTCTCTCCCACCGATTGCGTCAAGACGATGACAATATTGAGGATGGAGAGCGCTAGAAAATGCGAGTGTGAGATTGGTAGTGCCGTTTGGGCCTCCAGGGCATACCGAATATATAACAGTAATATGTAATCCCTGCAAGAACATTATAAGTATTCCAATACCTTGTGCGTTACTGATGGGCCTACCGTCTCTTTGCGCTACTTTGAACAGTCCTGAACTGCCATATAGTGGAACTAACGAGGGTAATCCGGAGTTTACTATGGTAAAAAAATAGCTTTGAGACGCGCGTACATGTCTTGAACCCCTGGGTGACCATAACAGCAAGCATGACTAGAAACTAAATATGGGGGGTATTGGGTCAAAACAGGGGGAAGGACCCACATGCGTCGTGTAGCATGAGAATGGTCCAACATATTACAATTGCATGGGTTTTCCCAGTAACCAAACACGATGGTGGTGGTGCCGGCACGCCTGGTCCGACTTGAATTCAGGGAGTAAAATGGTGCATCGAATCGGTACCGGGAGTCTAAAACACATACCTATCAATGATTTTGCGAATACCGTCATCACACTGAGTTCAGAGACCCCAAACATCGCAAATACGACTGGTAGAACGATATTGAGGATAGGGTGGGATCTGCCCCAAATCGTCCACGTCCGGAGAGTGAGAATACCTTCGTTCAGGAATGTGATTGTTAAGTATTGGCCAAAGAATCACGGAGTATGACCTAGACATACCTTCAGCAATTACCAAGCAAATAAAGAATAGCCCTAGGTAAAGTGAGATCACTGGCCGCTCATAAAATACGATTCAACAGACAGAGTGTTCCTTGAAATACCACGGAGCACGCATGTCCACGAAGATTGGGCGAGAATAGGTCTTGGTCATGATTAATAATGAAAGCCAATACTCCGCAGGACTCGGATGAACTCACGGTACATGAGCAGCGCCATATCAAAGAACGGAATGTATCTTGTAAGGACAAAAAATACTTTGGTAATGGTCCATCGAGACATCCAAATGACATCCAACTCTTGGCTAAAGGTTAAGATATAGTTGTAGACCTAGATCACGAACCGAATTGATCAATATTCCGGCACTAGTGACATAGAACAACATACCAGGATGGTGAAACTCGCGACTGGACCGAGAAACAGTTTTTAAACGTCACAATCGCCAATTTTCGGGAACCAACCCACCATCGAAATACTAAGTAATGCAGAGGGGCAATAGATAATTAGGAGGATAACCTTCCAGATTGGCATGGTGCGGTCCGCGTACATTGACAAATCGTAAATCCTGCACCACATCCATCAAGCCTCTGAGTTCCATAACTCTCTGGCTAGTAGTAAACTCGGGAGGGGTCGCCTAGAGATAGGAGGGGAGAAGACTGGATCAGCTAAGAATCTTGGGTTCGGACCAACAGTATAAAACATTCTGAAGTAGATGATTATCACAACTTGACAGTTCATCGAACTGAGGTAGTATAACGGGGATGAATCATCGGGGAGTCGTGATGTCGAAAATCAGAGCGGCTGAGAATAGGCGGACCAAAGAATGATTTTGAAGATTGGTAGATTGTCTAGTCCCTGTACTTTCTCCGAAGGTGATACGCAGTCAGTTACCTCAATTGCGAAACCGACACCTCTCAGCGAATAAGTTACCGCTAGTGTGTACGGCCTAGTAGTAAGGTTTACTCGAGCTCACATATATCCCTCCATCAGGCTAGTCTCCAACTACCCGAGCTGAGTCCAGTAACATCAGGTTAGTAAGGGGAAGGGCTTACTACAAGGCATTCTCACCGTGACTGATGGCCGCTAGTCGTGCACTTGTTCATAAAGTAACACATCACGACATGTTCCAGGATAATAAAAATCACCCGACTGAACTAGGGGACAGTTGCGGTAGTACCGCTGCATCATCGATTCTTGGACTTGGATCTTGATCCCTCCTGTTGAGCGCCGACCCAGGATGGGCGCTGGAGGGAATGAGTGGGCTAAGGTAGGCCGCCCCTCGCGGCCTACCGTGCGTATAGCACCGCCCTGGGCCCGGCCCCTGGCTGACTGATGATCTCGAGAGTCACCCAAACAAGTTAGCATCGCCGACTGCTGTCGGGCTGATGAAAAGTTATTGCGCCTATTAATAGAACCACAGTACGGTGACCCACTTACATTGCGAGGGCTATTTGGACATGCAACTTTGAAACCAGGAAATTATGATGGCAGGATTTTGCGGGACTCGCCGGTGAAATTATCGATTGATTTATATCATGCTTTTGGTGAAATTAGTTCGTAATCCGGAAATGAACATATGAAAAGCGAACAACCTGGATAAGGTGCGATCGTTTGGAAACCTAGATACCTATACCTGGTTAGGGAATAGAAGGTTAGATGCTTGGCGGGGCGCAAGTCGTGGGCGCAGTGGATTCGTAAATGACGAAATATATGGCGACCGATGGACTCCTCGATTAGATAATACATACATAATTACATAGCCATTCGTTTAGTTTTTTCTCTTGCGCGTTCGACCGGGGTATACAAGATATACTCGAATACACTCGTTATTTCGACGCTGCCCGGGACCTGTGAGGACAAGAATTCGACAGTAAATGTAGGTCCGCGCGTCCCGCCTCGTCTTGCCAGAGAGAAATGCGACTATTACGGAGCAGGATTCAGATTGAATCAGGTTGATCATTGACGGTTGACGGTTGACGGTTACACTGTTGGCAATAGTCTGCTGCAAGGGAGTGGTTTCCTGCCGTGCGAAAGATGTGATGCCATCGATTATCAATTACCCACCTCATCCCACGTGTAGCGCGCCATATCGCCGCCGCGGCGGCCCACTGCCTATCTGGGCGCACCGTCACCAGCTCGAAGGTAAGGCAACGGTTACGTGCTAGTTGTGCGATATATCCATCGTTGGGTGGATATGTCGCACAACAGGCTGCCTTAACGTCCTGCGCTTCAGTAGTGGTATACCGCGCTGGGGCGAGGATGGTAAAGATCCTAACATTCAAGTTCCTGTATAGAATTTATTTTCGTTAACCGGAATCGTGAATACATGATACATTAATATTGTACAGTACTAAGTGTTCAGTTACTTTACTGGGAGCCTAGGTTCCATACTCCACTCACCCGCTTCAGCCCGTATATGAAAAATAATTTGGGCAGTAAGCACAGAATGGATCACACACTCGAGTCTGGGGGGGAATAGGTAGGTTGAGCTTCATATTAATATTCATAGAGAATCCATAAGCTCACGGTGCGAATAAGAAAAGCAAGTCAGCCTAGTCGCGGTCAATTAGCAAGATTCATAGTTATTTTTGCTGGTTCTCCCACCGGCTGCGTCAAGACAATGACAATATTCAAGACAGAAAGCGCTAGAAGGAAGCGTGGGCGTGAGGTTGACAGCGCCTTTCGGGTATTCCAGGCATACCAAAGATATAGCAGTAATATATAATTCCTATGAGGAAATCGTAAGCATCGTAATACCATGGGCTGGTAGTGGGAACGTTACCATCTCTTTTTACTACCTTCAGGAGCCTCGAGTTACCCTCTAGCGGAACTAATAGGGTGTACATATTGGGTGAGCTCGCGTTAGCTACCACTATAAAGTAGACGTACAGTTTTTGAGACCCTGGGTGACCATAATAACGAGCATAACTACAAGATAAGCACTAGGTAAGTCAAAAAGGGGGAGCCACTCACGTGCATCATACACCATGAGGATCGTCCAACATATCACGATTGCATGGGTTCGTCCAGTGATCAAACATGATGGCAATAGCACTGGTACGCTCGGAACGACTGGATTCCAGGGCAAAACATGAGCAACTTATTGACAGGGACCTAAAAATGGGACATACCTATCATTGACCGTGCAAATACTACCATCATGCTAAACTCGGATATGCCAAAAATTGCAAATACAATAGGCAGGATGACATTGAGCCTGGGGTGGGTCCGGCCCCAGATGGCCCATGTCCGTAGGGTGAGGATACCTTAGCCCACGAACGGACATTAGTGTATCGTCAGCTGAGCAATGGCGCATGGCACACCTTCGGCAATGAGTAGGCCAATGACAAACATCCCTGGGTAAAAATGAGATAATAGACTGCCTCCGGGATAAAACTGAACAAACAGATTGTCCCCTGGTACACAACAAAACATGCGTGGCCGTGAAGATTGGGTGAGAACAAGTCTTGGTCACAGGTTAAGAACACGAGGCTAGTACCCCACGAAATGGCTCACGGTACATGATGAGGGCCATATTGATGAACGGAATGTATCTCGTGAGGACAAAGAACATTTTTGTTATGGTCCATTGCGACATCCAGATGACGCCCAGCTCTTGCTCAAAGGTCAAGACATAGTTATAAACCTGTACATATCATAGATTGAGTGAGCGACTCGAGGACTGCTGCGCGTAACATACCAAAATAGTGAAACTCGCGACTGGAAGAGCAATTCAGATACATCTCGATTGACACTTATCACGAACCCACCATCTACGTACTAGAGCCAGATAGGATGATGAACAAATATTGGAACTAGTGGCAAGACGACACACGCACATTGACAATTCGCACATCCTGCACCGACTTCACCAGCTTTTCGATCTCCATAATTCCCTACGCTTCGTCGCAATAACCCAGAACGATAGCTGGGGAAGGGAGGGGACTAAATCAAGCGCATGTCGTCTTGAGTCCCAGCGATATGAAATACCCCGGTGATGAATGATCATCACGGCTTGACAGTTCATTGAAATAGGATTGTATGAGAATGAACTGCCAGGGAGAGGCGACATAGGAAGATCAAGAAATACGAGTGCCGAAAATAGACGCGTGAATAGCCGTGTGACCGGGTGCCCAATCATGGTGGCGGGACTCTGAATGTTGTAGGACGGTTGGTGCTGCGCTATCACTTCTCGCTAGTGTTGTACAATCCACTACCCAAACTGCGGGAGCCAGGACATGCAAGTAAACTGGCTGTTGTGTATCTCCTATTTATGTAGAGCATTATTTGATCTGAAATTTTGGCCTTTAATCAAAACTCCGTTGATCAATCCGAACATGCGGCAACCTAAGGACGAGCAACCACTTCCATAGATTCTCACGGCTGGTGATGGTGGAGGACTACAAACTTCATTTACAATCGATATCACAACCGTCCATGAGCGTTGATCGCATGTCGCCGTATGTGCCGTACGTCATAAACATGGTCTTTGGGGGATGGGTTTTGGCCTGCTGGTTGCAGTCAGAGTCCATTCCATTGATTGGGATTTGTGTGCACCATCAAATCATGATCCATACTGATAGAAGAAGGGCGGTCCCAAAATAAATTACTCCCCCACAGTCAATCGCATATAGCCTGGCCGCCTGATGATCTCGGCCCCGCTCGACAACCCTTAGACTGGGGCTCCCAGAGACATAAAAATCTCGACTAGCCAGGCATGCTTTAGTATCATATTTCCGCAACAACCCATTTTATGATAAGCTCGACTGGTGGGCCTGGGATTGGGATGCGAGGATGTACAGAGTAGCCGGAGATAATGTGATCATCTGGGAGCCAAATGTGACACCAAAGATGAACTCGCGAATACCACGGATTGCCAGAGAGCTGTAGGACAACGTCCGGCTGACAGTGGAGCAGCAAAGGAAGCACTTATATTATTGGACCTGGGCAACCACGCCACCTGAGAATTGATGAGGATGAGACGTAGTGCGATGTTCGTCAGTCGCTGTTTTGTATGGCCACGTAGCGACGCTGGGAGGCTGGATGCGTCATGAATTGATCAGCCATAATTCTTGAGGCGGCATTCAAAGCCCTTCAATCACCAATGGTGGGTTGCCTAGTATTGGTAGATGGAGAACACGGAGAGGTGATGGCCGTAGATATAATCGCAAGGTACCTCGCACATCGATTCCGACTAATTCAGAGAGCCTTGGGCAGGTTCAGAAACAACTCCTGACAAAAAAAAAAACTTACAAATAACCCTGTCCATCCAAAAGGCATATGATGTGTGGCGAACGTCGAAGTGTACTTGAACAACAAGACGAATTTCATCGCTGACTAATCGACAATGGGAATTGAGGCATCCGGATATCTCATGGCCACTATCCAGTGCATTCGGCTTTATACCAACACCCTCGAGACCAACAAATGGCTTCAGATCGGATGATCCAAGGTCACGACATGTGGAGTTCATCATCAAATGACATATTTTAAGTATCATATTTGACTGTCGAAATTGGTATTTACATCTCCAGCAGGATGTGGGTGTCGAACAAGAATCAAGATCGAGAAAAAAAATCGGACATGTGGTATGTGCGATACGTTGGAATCCGGCTGGATACCCGAAGCGACAGAATACGCTGATTGCGGGAAATCACTCATGAATAAATGAAAATCTCCTCCGGTCCCGTGGGATGTAAACCTATTATAAAGGGATAATGCAATGGTGAGACACTGTGGATAATTGATCGTTTCGTTGGGCAGGCAGGAAATGGAGAAAGAGCTGGTCATCCATACCAGTGGCTACTGGTGATTGAGACACTTGGATACGTTACTTTACGCGTGTTTTCTCCTACTAATGGTATGTTTACTGCTGTTTGCAGAACTTAGGGCGGGAACCAAATTTTCGTCAAAACAGCTAATTTCAATGGCACATCTTCCGTCACCCATATCTCCCTCATTTTCCATCCAATTCTTCTAATTCTTACACCATTGGAATCACTGTATTTTTCTGCAGATGCATGTACCAAAAAATTACAAGAATATAGTTTTTTATTTTCGATGAGATTGCAGAGTCAGCATGAAAGTGTCTCCCCGGGAGGCGTCGTTGTCTGTGTTTCTCAGCAGCACAGTGATTCTCCATTTCCCAAAGAAGATGAGAGAAAGCGGGGGTAGCCAAGTTGGATGATAAACTTCAATCTCTCACAAACTCAGTGGGAGGGGATCGTGCCACTGACATGAACTTGTGCCCTATGGCAGAGAAATCACTGTATAGTAGGCACCTGTGATAGTACCCCACGCACATTATATCACCGGCTCAAAGCTTTACGATGCCTCCTGAGAGAGCAATTTCGCACCGACTCCAAGTACTACTGCCATTTCACCGAAAACGAAGAAGCTATATTTTCGCAATTTTTTAATATGTACATCTACAGAAAAATATGGCGGTTCTAACGCTGCAAGAATCAGGGGAATCGAATGACAATTGAAGGAGGTATGAGCGACGGAAGATGCGCCATCAAAATTGACCGTTTTGACGAAAATTCGATTCCCGCCCTAAGTTCTGCAAACAGCAGTAATGATATCTCCATATACACAAGATTTCGTGTGGATTGGCGCTAGGCAAGTCTCCGAGTTGGCCTATTTGGCCTACTAAATCAAGCACCAAATCATTTATAGTTCGTCCATCGTTTGTCAATTTCAACCAACCTTGGATTCGAATCCTCCATCCCCAAATCCTGTCTACGCGATGACTTTTCTCGGGCGCTGCGAACAATTGGCCCGATCCATTTTTCGCCTTTTTGAGACCAAGCACACGAACATAGGCCTACATCAAAGTGTCCTCTCATTCACCCTGGCTATAATGGGATATTGTTCAAGTCGGGGAATTACTAGCAATAGGAAGCATATTTCCGTTATCCCCGGCCCTCATTCAAGATTCTGCTTACTTCAAACCAATCCTCTGGGGTGAGCAGCCCCGCCTTCCAATTTGATCATCTCTGATTTTCTTTTCAATCAGTCCATGATGTTCTCTGTGTTTGGCGCCTAGTCACCACAAATACCCGCTTGTCTCAATGTTGATTTCTGCGTGGGGTATGCTTCAAATATCTCGGAAGCCCTGTAACAAATGATCTCATCTAGTATCTGGGCCCCTCAAGCTCACGTGTGCTGATGGCAGCCAGAGGTTGGGGTGGTCTTGCGCCACAAGGCGAAAGGAAAGCAACAAATTATAATTAGGTGTTTGGATTATTTTAGATCCCAACGCCCAGCCTTGCACCGAAATACTCTACGACATTATCTGAATAGACGCAACTGCTATTCCGCTACCCCACTGCCGTAGCACAAGCCCCATCTCGCAATATAGAAGTCACCTGAGACGCGCAAGTTGATGGAATGTGACTATTCCTTGTGAGCTTATATGTTCATCCCAATAACAATTGCCCCTCTATCCATCGACGTTCCGAAACTGACCCCATGGACTTTGACTACAGTATCCCAGCCCTGGTACATCTCCTGGATCCGGCAAGTTCAAGTTTTCATATACTATCGGCCACCCCCAAAAAGCATATTTAGATTGAACCGTTTCTACCCTTGTTATCGTGGGTATTAATGGCATTCCATTCTATCCCCCACTGCTGATTTTCTTCATAGAACAATCTTAAATGGCCGTTATATTCTATGGCCAACTAACGTATGCACTTACGGTTAAAGTCACCAAGACGTTTCCACACGCCCGGGTTTGAACTCGCTAAGCAGCCAGATCGAACATTCCAAAACTATGATACTGTGCGTATGAGTACTTGAGAGCGCTTCGTATTATGCCTATTTTTTAATTGCACTGACCTCACATGAGCGATGACGATTCCCTCGGTTCATCATGCTCTCAACCCGAAGGCCGAGCCCATTCTCGACCTCTTTCCCACGGGGGGAAATGTATTCTGGTAGGGAATTGTACATGGTGTTCAGCACCTAGTTATGGGCTGTCCCACACAAACCTTGCGACCTGCGTGGGAGACAAGATCAGTCGCAAGGGTAAGCGCACGTACTACCGGCTTAGGGGGTGCGGTAGTGAGTGTATGGTTGCGCAAGGGCAAAATCCAACAAAGACATGTCTAAGAACTCATAAAACACTTGAGCACTGTAGCTGAATGTGAGTGTGGTCGGACCAGAGGTACCGCTGTCCCCGTAAATTAGCCACCCCTCGACCTGGGGTCGTAATACATGTTATGCATAACTAGAAACTAAATCGCTTTCCAGGAAGTGTTGGTTGCTCATTTAAATCACCCGCTTCCGCCCGTATGTGGAAGATTATCTGAGCGGTAAGCACGGAATGGATAACGCATTCGGTCTAAACAAGTTGAGCCTCAAGTAGTAATTCGTTACCAAGGGGTGGGCTCACGGTGCGAAAAGGAAAAGAAAGTTATCCTAATGGTAGTCTCAGTCAGCACAGCTCACGACCTATCA
>JADNYI010000949.1:0-10663 GCA_015501065.1 Infundibulicybe gibba | reverse complement strand
GGTGTGAACAGAAGGGGATTACTCACCAACTTATGGTGCCATACATGTCTGCACACATTGGCCGTGTTGAGCGTTTACATCGAATGATAGCGGGCAAGTCACTGTTATGTCCTGCTAACACAAGTCAATGAGTTGATAGTAAAGACCCAAGGACACTTAGCAAGGTCTGAAGTCTCCTGGGTCAGGAGGCAGTAGAGGGGGAAAGAGATAAACGATTAAACGTAGCGAATACAAGAGTATGTAGCTACGTTTATATAGAAGGTATGTAGTTCTATGACTACGCAATAATGACTGTGTCCGTGAGTAGGATAGGACATATGGAGTATGATGAGTGAGCAGAGAAGCAGTGCTGACTGAGCAGCTGAGTAATGACAATAGAGATAGCAAAGATAGAACTACAACCATGTGGTAAGAAGGTGATAAGGAAGCGCATGATACATCATCTGATGATGGAGCATATGGCAGAGTGTCAGATGATGATGAGGGGATAGAAGCGTCTGTTGAATGATGGTATCAGTCAAGTGACTGATGAATGATGAATAAGAAGCAATGAATCGTAACAGTCATGCACTATTTGCATTCAAACAGGGCTACCTCCGAATCGTTGGGATGAGTCAGTCAACACCATGGGTTATCTGCATGTCCAAACTCCGTCATTCTCTGCTGGTGGCCGTACCCCATATGAGCTCTGGTATGATAAACTTCCTGATTTGTCTCATCTCAGGGAACTAGGTTCACGAGCATTTGTCCTCACCCAAAATCGCCATGTACCTAAGATCTATGCACAGTCGTTTGAATGCATTCTTGTGGGCTACTCCCAATCTTCAAAAGCATATCGTTTGTACCACCCTCCCTCTCACAAAATTATTGAATCTTTTCACGTACAGTTTATTGAATCCCTAGATAGCACCCCCTCTACCTTACATCCTGGCCATGTACTTATGAATTCCTCTTCCACATGCGATGCGATCCCCATCCCTCCATCAACTGTGTCACCGCCTCAACCTTGCGTTATTCCCCTCATTAGTACTACAACCTCCCCTACCCCTTCCCAGTCCCATCAGGGAGTCAATGAAGAAACACCTGATGAGGACACTACCACCTCCCCTCTTCCCCATAGCTCCCGTCGGGGAGTCACAATAGAAGAAATACCTGACGAGGATGCGCCCCCCCTTCATTCTATTCATACCTTACCTACTTTACATAGCGATACTTTACTTACGGACCCTACTGCAGAACCCTGCCCTTCCCAGGCTCCACCCCCCCACCAGAGCACCCAATCCTCAACACCATCGGAGAAAAAGGCTGCCATCGAAGGTCTCCTCTTCATCCCTGCCATTTCGCGGGCATGCAAAGCATCAAAGGCAAGTGCGGCTTGCCTCAAGGAGGAGTGTCAGCGGGAAAAGGACTTGCGACAATGAGCAAAATTGGAAATGCGCGCTGCAATGGCCGATGACTCCCGCACGTTTACCCACACTTCTGCTATTGCCATACTGGCTGACTCCCTACCTTTTATGTCTCCTGAGGAGTTTGGATGCTTTGAGGATGCATTTGCAGCAGTTATTGACCCTTCCCTGACTGGAAGCGACACTGACAATCCCTCTTCTCTTTGCAAAGCTCTAGACTCAAGCCATGCCAACTCCTGGCGTGCCAGCATTCAGGAAGAACTACATAGCCTATGTGACATGGATGTCTATAAACTCGTCCTGCGGTCCTCTGTTCTGAGCAACCGCAAGGTCCTGAAGGGTAAATGGGTCTTCAAGCTCAAACATGATCAGCATGGCGAGGCTGTTCGTTTCAAGTCTCGCCTGGTCGTCAAGGGTTACGAACAGGTCTTTGGTCAAACTATGTCCACACAACATCGCCAACCACCCGTATGGAGTCTTTGCGCCTTCTGCTTCACATTGCTGCTGCAAACAATTAGGAAGTCACTCAGGTTGACATTAAAACGGCTTTTCTTTATGGCTGTCTATCCGCTGACGAGGTACAATACATGGAACAACCCGAGGGCTTTGCAGAGGAAGGCAAGGAAGACTGGGTCTGGCAACTACAATGAGGTCTCTACGGGATGAAGCAGAGCGGCTGTATTTGGAACAAAACTATGACCTCGGCAATGATTTCCTGGGGTTTCAAGCGATTGGATAGTGATCCATGCGTCTTCTATAGGACAACTTCAACAGGAACAGTCCTTGCCACTGTCCATGTTGATGACTTCCTCATCACCATGTCTTCGCCTAGTGAGGCTGACAACTTCAAAGGTCAACTTTGCACTCTCTGGGCCATAACGGACTTGGGCAAGGCCAAATTCTGTGTCGGCATTGGAATCTCTCGCGACCGCAATAAACGGACCATTTCTTTATCACAAACTGCATTAATTGACTGTGTTGTGCTCCAGTTTGGCCAGACGGACGCCAATCCTATTTCCACGCCCATGGATGATGGTCTAAAGCTTCAGTGTCCAGATCCTGACATTCCACTATCCTGCAAGGCCGTGCATGACTTGTCCAAGCTACCCTACTGCTCGCTTGTGGGGTGTCTCATGTATATCGCTGTCGGAACTCGTCCAGACATTGCTTTCTCAGTTTCCAAGCTCGCTCAGTACCTGGATTATTACTGCCGTGACCATTGGAATGCTGCTATCCGAGTGGTCCGCTATCTCAAAGGATTGCAATTACTCAGTCTCACCCTGGGCGGATCAGAAACACCCTTGTTGTTCGGCTTCTCTGACTCTTCCTACACCGACTGTCTTGACTCACACAGGTCAAGTATGGGATATGCTTCTCACTAGGAAAAGGGCTGTTCTCATGGTCGTTGCGTCACCAGCAAACTGTGGCAACCTCATCCACAAATGCGGAGTATGTTGTAGTAAGCAAATCGTGTCGAGAGGCTCTGTGGCTCCAGCAATTCCTATGTGAAATCCGTGTCCTTGATAACATCCCCACCCCAGTCTTAATAGACAACAATGGCGCTCATGTGCTAGCAAACAACCCACTACATCACTCCTGAAGCAAGCATATCAACATTCATCATCACTTTATCCACGAGCGTATCAAGGATGGGAACATTTCGCTCTATTGTGTCCCATCTGCGGACAACATTGCCGACTGCCTGACTAAACCGCTACCACATCCAGTCTTCCTTTGCATGTGTTCACTCATGGGTGTAGAATGATCTACTCAAGCCAGGAGGAGTACCTATTCCATTTCTTTTTTATTTCTCATTACTTATCTCACATTTCCTATCACTCTTCCAGGGCTTCTCTTCGCGGTGAGGAGGTGTCGGATGCACCGTGTAGACAAACCCAAACATTATGTCATCATATATATACCTCCACGTCCCTAGATTACGTCTTGCCTCAGTCCTTATCCCATATAGGTGACTGAGGTAAGTGTTCTACGTACACGCATTACCCGATATCGTACTTAGGGATGAGCACGGGTTTTAAGGGTCCTTTGTTCTCATGGCCTCTGGAGAGCAGGGGATGCACTAAAATTAGAAAGTTAGGAGATGGGAAGGTAGAATAGTAATCAAGGTATATCTCAATGAATTTTTACCTGATTTGGATGATTATTGGGTCCCTGAGAAGCCAAACACCGGCCATACCCGCGGTGTTTGGCTTCTCAGGGCTTCGAAAATTACCCGATTTGGTCAAGATTTCATTGAGATATACCTTGATTACTATTCTACCTTTCTATCTCCTAACTTTCTAATTTTAGTGCATCCCCTGCTCTCCAGAGGCCGTGAGAACAAAGGACCCTTAAAACCCGTGCTCATCCCTAATCGTACTCATACCATATCTAGAGATATGCTCTAGGTAATTGAATAATATCAGTCCTTATCCCATATAGGTGACTGAGAGATACACTCTAGTTCTAACATATATTAGCATAGATTTTGATATTTATGAGGCAGATTCCGTGGCTTATCCATTAGCAGGTAAAAAATTGAGAGGTACCTGCTGTAATGTGCGCAACGAGTCGAATGAATGGAATTTGGTTGCAATGGATTGCCTTTTTAGGCAGTTCCCTCCTCCATTTCTCTTCACTCTTTCCTCACAATGTTCCACCACACAGGCATCGTATGACACCCAAACAAGATGCGGGGTCTTCATTTCGAACATATACCATTAAATTCTTGGGAGCACAATTTTCTTTGACTGCCTGGGACTTCGGATATTGGTGTAATTAACTCAGTATTGAGACAATGAACGAGAACTAAAAAATTCTGCTCCCAAGACTTTTCTCAAACTATCTTTAGGAACATATTTCGTCTCTCAAACTAGTCGCCATTCTCTGTCTACAAGGCTGTAGCAATTTGTCCCTCATCGTGCAGCCAGTGGCGGAGTTTAAATTTGGCAGGCGTTGCAGGTACCCATTGTTAGAGGTACACAGCCAATCGAAACACTGGTGCTGAGCACAAACGGGCAAAAACGCGCATTGCTTGGCTCAAATGTTATGCACATCACAACTGGAATATAATATTTAGCACAAATTGAAAATATATACATTGCTAGTGTTCGAAAGTCCGGTCACAAGACCGAAAAAAGACCGTGACTGTGACTGGACCGGACCGAATGAGACTGCGACTGCCAGTCACAGTCTCACTTTATTCTGAGGATGACCAGTCGCAGTCACACTTTATTTTCAGGCCAAAAAAATCGGTCTTAGACCGGTCCTCAACCGGTTCAGACCGCACAGCACCGCACAGCCACAAAACACATATAAATAGCATATAATGTGGTAAAAATGTACAAAAATCTCACAATTTGGTGAGAATTCATAGGATTTCACTGTATTACAGACTCTGCACATGAGAATATTTTACCTGAGATGACTAACCACATGAGTTGATGATATAATCGTCACAATGATGGTGTATTTGGTGGGTCTATAGTGTGCTAAAAATAACCAGTCTCAACCAGTTGCAACTGGTTGAGACTGCACAAAAAGACTGGTTACACCAGTCACAACCAGTCTCAGTCACAGTCTTGATTTATTTTAGGGTCTGTGAGACCGGTCACGGTCTCGGTCACACTATATCAGGGTAAAAAACCGGACCGGACCGGACCTTGAATCACTATACATTGCAGGCCCATAATGATGCTCATTATTTAAATAATACTGTAGGCAAACCAAAAGACGAGCATACTTGGGATGGGTGTCTGCTCATGCCAGCGCATTGTGCCACCTGACCTGAGCGTGCCTGGGAACTGTCCTGAGCAGGGCCACAGGTTGGTGCTGAGCATGAACGCCAGTTTGTGCTGGGCACCAACCTGAGGTGCAACCAAGCACGAGCCACATTCACACTCCAGGTCACTCCCGGCTGTGATCCATGTGCATTGTCATTGTTCTTGCTGCATTGATCATGTTTGTCAGCATACTCAACACCTCTGTCCGCCTCAAATCTCTCTTCAAAGTTTGCTTTGCCTGCCCTAAACGCCACGTGACGAGAAAATACAAGTATCCCAATTTTTGCGAACAGTCTATTTTCTTTCCCTATCATGACCACCTTTATGCTCACGGGTGACCACCTCTGTCATGATTGCCAACACCTGCTGGCACTCCAACCTCTGTAAGACTTTTCTTTCTTTATCCATTGGTATTATCTCTGTAAGATGCCTTGTGTTACGTCCTGCTAACGCAAGTCTGTGAGTCAACAGTAAAGACTCAAGACACTTAGCAAGGTCTGAGATGCCTTCTGGGTCAGGAGGCTGTAGAGGGGGAAAATGATAAACAATTAAACGTAGCAAATACAGGAGTATGTAGCTACGTTTATATAGACATGAATGTAGTTCTATGACTACACAATAATGACTGTGTCCGTGAGTATGATAGGACATATAGAGTATGCTGACTGAGATAGAAGAGAAGCTGACTGAGCAGCTGAGTAATAACAATGAAGATAGCAAAGATAGAACAACAACCATGCAGTAGGAAGGTGATAAGGAAGTGCATGATGTATCATCTGATGATAGAGCATATGAAGTATGTCAGATGATGATGTAGGAAGTAGAAGCATCTATAGAAAGATGGGATCAGTCAAGTGACTGATGAATGATGAAATAGAGAAGCAATGAATCATAACACTTTCTGGTTTTGTATTTCAGTTTGAGGTTAGTAGATTCTAACCATACTAAGTCATCCTTCTTGAAAGGAGTGAAGTTTTGTGTTGTTCTTTCAGCCACATGTTGGCTAGCCAGTTCATGTGTGGCAAGTGCTTCATCTCTGTCTTCTGAAGGGTTTGGAGGTGTTCTTGTACAGTGGGTGTGTCGGATTTGAGGAAAGGAAGGGGAACGGCAATAGGGTTGTAGCCCATCATGAGAAAGAATGGGGAAGCATTTCACGCGGAGTGTAGGCGTTGATTGTGGGTGAATTCGGTGGTAGGGAGGAATTCCACCCATGTTTCAGGGTGATTAACGCAAAAGATCCAAAGGTAAGCTTCTACTTCTTGATTGACACATTCCGTTTCTCCATCAGTTTGAGGGTGGTACACTGTACTGAATGCAAGTTTGATGCCAAGGAGTTGTCCTAATTCCCTTTGTACTGCTGAGGCAAACTGGGGACCACGATCGGAGATGATTTTATCTGGGAGACCAAATCGTTTGTAGACTTCCCAGAATAAAAGATTTGAAGTTCCTAGGGCATTGATCATTTTGTTGCAAGGAATTAGAATTACCCCCTTTGTAAGCCCTTGGTCTATCACGACCAAGAGTGAATCATATCCATGGGATTTTGGTAGATTGGTGATGAAGTCTATGGAGATCTGTGAGAAGGGTCTGGGGTTTGTTGGAGCCTTTATCAGCATTAGAGGTGGTGTGGTGGGGTGAGTTTTTACTTTAGTTTGTTGACAGGTAGTGCAACCTTCAACATAGTTTTTGACAAAAGTATACATTCCAGGCCACCAGTAATCTCATCAGATGAGTTCCAAGGTTTTGATGTGGCCAGGGTGTCCCATCATTGGTAGGTCGTGGTATCTTGATGCAATCTTCCTTCTTAGAGTTTTATCCGGTGGAATATAGCATTGGTCTTGGTAGCAATTCTTCTTTGATTTTCCAATCGGAAAGTGCGGATTTCATCGGAGGGGTACCCCCTTTCTTGAGTGCTTCAATGGCCTGGGTAATCACATCCTCTTTGGAGGAGGAGGCAAGAATCTGGTCACGAAGGTCGGTGTCAATAGTTTTCACAAATAACTCTTCTGGGAGTAATGTGATATCTTTGTTATTGGTATCTTCTTCCAGGTTTAGGTCTTCTCTTCTTGATAAAGCATCTGATTGGACCATTTGCATTCCAGGGACATGGACCAATTTAATGTCAAATTCAGAGAGAAAGAGACTCCATCATGCTTGGTGTTGATTGAGTTTTTGGGCGGTGTGGAAGTAGGTAAGATTCTTATGATCAGAAAATATGGTAATTGGATGAGGAGAGCCTTGGATGTAGTGTCTCCAGGCTTCCAGAGCTCGTACAATTCCCAATAGTTCTCGGTTGTAGATTTCATAGTTTTGTTGAGTAGCATCAAAGGATTGTGAAAGGTAGGCACATGGATGCCAGTCTCCATTCATGTCGCATTGGCGGAGTACTGCTCCTGTGGCAAATTTGGATGTGTCTGACTCTATGGTGAAAGGTTTCATGGGGTCTGGCATGAGAAGGACTGGTGCTTCGGCACCTGTAGCTGGCAAGAATTTGCAAACAAACTTCTACTAGAGTAAATCATAAGTGCATATATGTTTCTAATTACAACAGCACCTATTTGCAAACATGTGTTCTGACATGCCTGCAAATATAACTGCGCTTATTTGCAAATGCATGTTCTAACACATTTGCAAATATTACCACTAGAATATACCCGCTGTGTACCCTTGATTGTCAGTATGTGTTATGATTCATTACTTCTCATTCCTCCCCCATCAGTCACTTGACTGATACCATCATTTATAGATGTTTCTACTTCCCCATCATCATCTGATACTTGACCGTATGCTCCATCATCAGATGATGCATCATGTGCTTAGTGATCCGCACGGGTAATGCAACCCGTACGGGTTTTCCCACGGGTGCGGGTAGGGGTTACCCGCAGGTACACTTTTCGCAAACCCGCAGAAAACCCGCACCCGCACTGCGGGTAGGGGTTTTCCCACGGGTTTTTCACGGGTACGGTTGGCACTATTTGGCCCTGTTTTATGCTAAATCTGCGAAAAAAATCATACATTTTGACTAAATATTCACCAAAATAAGCCAAAAACTGTAACTCGCACCACTCGCGGACATATTACTCAGCCGATATTGATCATAGAGCTTAGGTTGTTATCCCTGATTGTTGCCCTGACTATGGGGCACGTTGGACACTAGTTTTTGAGGCACACGGGTACCACGGGTATGAGGTAAATCCGAAACCCGCAGCGATTGCGGGTTTTTGGCAAAACCCGCCATAAAATCCGGATTAATCCGACCCGTGGGGCGGGTACGGGTTTCCCACGGGTACGGGTACGGGTCGTGGGAAATTACCCGCGGTAAACCCGTGCGGATCACTACATGTGCTTCCTTATCTCCTTCTTACCACATGGTTGTAGTTCTATCTTTGTTATCTTTGTTGTCGTTACTCAGCTGCTCAGTCAGCGGTGCTTCTCTGCTCACTCATCATACTCCATATTAAGGCTCAGCATGGGTAGATCCGTGGGTGATCCGGATCCGTACTCGTGGGTATTTGGTCACACAAGGTCACTACCCAGATCTGTGGGTAGCTTAGTCAGCAAGTACTTGTACTCACGGGTATTTTTTGGCAAGTACTTACAACTCAGTAAGTACTTGTCACAGATCCTGATTACTCATGGATTACTCATGATTACCCACAGGTCACAGGTCATTTGTCAGCAATTAGTCATCAGGGACAGGTATTTTACAAGTACTTATGGGTATTTGCAAGGATTTTGTTGGTTTACAATGGAATTTGAGCCTGTATGTACTGTGGGAACTATACTTTAAGGGTCCTTGAGGGTCCGGTGTGAGTCACAAGTACCTGTCACAGGTACCTGCAATGTCCAAATGCTTGACTCAGATCCGCAAGTAAATAGATCCATGAGTACAAGTACCTGTTTAGGCCAATACTTGCAAGTATTCCCACGGGTCTACCCGCAGGTACCTGCGGGTAACCCGTGCTCGTGCTGAGCCTTACTCCATATGTCCTATTATACTCACGGACACTGTCATTATTGCGTAGTCATAGAACTACATACATTCTATATAAATGTAGCTACATACACTTGTATTCGCTATGTTTAATCATTTATCAGTTTCCCCCTCTACCAGCCTCCTGACCCAGAAGGCAACTCAGACCTTGCTAAGTGCCTTGAGTCTTTACTGTCAACTCATCGGCTTGTGTTAGCAGGACGTAACAGTATGGGCGCTGTGCGCCACCGGCTATATTGTAAAAGTTTTCCAATTATAGGTTAGCTTGGCTACTTTCTGCTCCCCTCCCAATACTTTCCCACTCCCCTCCTGCTACTTTCCTGCTGCCCCCGCTACTTTCCCGCCGCCTCCACTTAGGGATTAGCACGGGTGTGGGAAAACCCGTGGTGTATGGTCACAGGTGTCACAAGTGCGGGTGCGGGTGTCCCGATTAGGCAATACCGCGAACACCACACCCGTACCACGGTTACCATGGGTTGCAATAATAGCCCTCTCTCACCTCTATCTCAGTGAGTTCCCATCCGTTTTGCTTCATCCTAGGGTTCACCAGGACCTATTTTTCTCCTAGATTACGAATCCGATGAGACGACAGGGCCCCGCATGACCGTTCCCGCATGCGAGGCCAATCTTTTGATTCTTCACCAGATATGGTATCTCAGTGAGTTCTTGCTTGTTTTCCTTCATCCTAGGGTCTAATAGAATCTATTTTACTCATAGATTACGAATCCGACGAGACGATAGGGCGCGGTGTGACCGTTCACAGACGCGAAGCCAAACATATGATTTCAAGCAGAAACACTACAACAACTTGGTCAGTTCTTGTTCGTTTTCCTTCATCCTGGTATTCACCAGGACCCATTTTACGTCTAGACTATGAATCCAATGAGACGATAGGGCTCCGCATAACCACCCGCACATGCGAGGCTGATTTTATGATTTTACCCACAGATATTGATGTATCTCAGTCAGTTTTTATCCGTTTTTCTTCATCCTGGTATTCACTAGGGCCTATTTTATGTGTAGATTAAGAATCCGATGAGACGACAGGGCTCCGGTCAATCATTCACATACGCGAGGCTGGTTTCATGTATTTCCTATGCAAATATGGCCATATCTCAGTGAATTTTGGTCCGTTTCTTTTCATCCTGGTGTTGAATCTGACCTATTTTACTCATAGATCAATAATCCGACGAGACGAGAGGGCTCCATGCGATCGGCCGCACGGAACCGCGGCTTTTCACCGTATCCGCGGATGTGACCCGTGACGGGTACGGTGTGACCGTCTGCGGGTTCCGGTGTGACGTCTGTCACCCGTGGTGTCACCCGTGCTAAACCCTACCTCCACTACTTTCCTGCTGCCCTTTTCTGCCTTTTCTGGCCTGCGCGCCGCCGTTTTCGCATCATTTTCACACCACTTCCCCCTATGCTCTGCCACTCCTTTTCAGCTTGCATGCAACCACCGCCGCGTTCCTCACTACTTC
>JADNYI010000948.1:0-10726 GCA_015501065.1 Infundibulicybe gibba | reverse complement strand
AAGGGCGATGGCTCGAAACGTGCCATGGCGGAACCTAGCAAGATGTTATTTCAGGAGAAATAGAGAAGCCACCATCTGACGCACCGGAATATGGAAGGAGTAATTTACGACATCTCCGGTCTGTGAACACGCTAGCCAGACGAAGCCGCTGGCACTGGGATTCCCCGGCTGCCCAGAACAATTGGGCCTGCGTGTTGAATCGTAGGTAGAACGGAAAATCGAGGGTGTAAAGGACATTCTGGAGGTGCTTTTTGACCAGCTTCCTGGCCATGGTCTCACAATGCTGTAGCATGGCCGGCGTCACAAGGCCAGAGTCCTGCAGAAACCGACGCACGGGCAAAAGGTCAGAGGATGAGCATAGCCGCCACAGTGGCACCCGCCATGGTAAACGGTGGGGGGTGGATAGATCGACGCCTGTCGCGAAAGATGCGGGATCTGTCGATGGTGTTATCCGAAACCGGACCTCCCCAGCAAAGTATGGCAATCCTGGTGGAGAATAGTAGTAGAAAAAGCCGTGGGTGCCAACGGGGAAAGTGAGGTCCCTGAACTTCTCTCCCCGTTTCCTACTTGCGCAGTACTTCAATCTGGCACATCCAAGCGTCGATGAACGTATGGTTACAACCGAAGTCGTGAGGTTGGATATATCGCAAAAGTCGGAATGCCGGAGCATACGTTGGTCCAGAGTGGATATGACTCGCTTTGTCCTGCGGTGGCGGGTCAAGGGGGGAGACTGGTATCACTAAGTTTAAATCATAGTGAATCTATCATACCACCTACATACCTGAAGATATGGAGGGTTTGGTTTGGAATCTACGTCTGGTGAGGTGTGATAGGGCCTTATCACCCTCTTAGGAGGCGATTTGTATACACGAAGTAAAGCAAGGAGGCATTGTCGACTAGAATAGATCATCTCAGAACCCCTTGACCTCGAATTTTTGTTTTTTTGACTCGCATTCACCAAAACCGAGCATGAGAATGAGATGACGATTATATGGTTCTGTTTGCCATCTTGGGGGCAGAACAAACTTTGTACCTTGTTTTTGGGTGCGTAGCCACAGGCTCTGACAGGGCGGGCGCTCCGGAAGCATGAATGGTTAATTCGACAATTACGACCATCATGATTCTACATGCACAGACAATGACATGGGCCCTCAACTGTCAATGTATTTTCGATCCACCACAATATCCTCTGTGGTATCCCATAATTCCTTTGCGAGATGACGATCGTTTGCGGTTTCCGATGCTTCTCCGAGACGAGCAACGGGTTGGAGATATGCGCCCTTGTACTGAGAAGAGCCAGCTATAAGTGGAGACGCAGCGGCGAAGACTGTAGTGTAAGCGCCGACATCTGGGGGCATGAATATAAGCTTCATCACGACACTAGCTAGGCGCGGATATTGGGTGCGCTGGGCAAATGTGTTGACATTTCCAGGATGGAGCGACATGACTGTAATTGGTGATCTATCCGAATCGAGACGGCGTTGCAGTTCTTTAGTCCAAAGCACGTTAGCCAATTTTGTGGCAGCTATGAGTTCCATCAGCATACTGTTGACAACGCAATGTTTACGACAAACCATATTTTGAATACCAAGGGGATTCATCGTTGATATATTCGGTATTGATGTCATCGAGGTTGCGGAACCTTATCTGAGGTGGTGCTTCAAAGTGACCATCAGATGACACCTGAGGGAATTTAGAGGTAATAAGCTAGGATGATTGTATGATCGCACATTGACGATTCTAACATCGCTGCCAGTCTGTGCAGCTGTCTTTTTCATCAAAGGTAGGAGGTTTTGAGTGAAAACGAAAGGGCTAAAGTGGCTGCTCCACGTAAAAAACCACGAATGAAATGATAGACAATACACCTACTTCACAGCCATATAGTCGAGTATTCCTGTGAAGAAAATGATAAGGCGTACTAAGTGATCACAAGGTGTCGCCACATACCGTCGTAGTAGATCGGATCATGCTGAATCAGACTAACAGATAAGTTCCAACATCAAGTCGAATCATTACTTCTACCGCTGCTCACATTGCGGCGTTATTAACTAGATGTGCTGTGAACATTAGCCAATTCATATGTTCGTGTGTGACACACTGAGGATGTCCAATCGCTCTTCCCGCCGCAAAAACTCCTGGGCAGCTTTTACCGCGTTTCGGGGGTCGCATAGATCTAATTCCAAAAATTCAACCCGACCATGAACAGGTGCAAGATTCGCCGAGTTTAGCTGGGCTGTCGCTTGGGTGCCTTTGGACTCGTTCCGGGTGGTAATGTATACCTTAGCCCCCTGACGGGCCTAATATGTCGTAGTACGTGTCAACATTGGGCCGAGACTTGAAGTTGAATTCAAACCAACCAAATGCTTCGCCGTACTGTAGCCGATCCCTGTACTAGATGGGGATGTATTAGATGATTGAACGGCCTATTCTTCTCCGCACCGCTTACTTTCCACCAGTAACAATCACAACTTTTCCAGTCAAATCTAGCAGATCCGTTCGCGGGTTGAACGTTCGAGGCCTGAATCGGTCGAAATGGAATGTGCTCAAGATAAACCACAGAAATGAAAGCGGGGATCTGTTTGTTGTAGGCATCTTCTTCCTGGTTATGCGGCGGAGATTTCTGGGGTTGGGGGAGCGGATTGTCGGAGGCCCAAATAAGTAGTGCTTGCCCGCATTCGCATATGGGCGGGAGCCACTAAAGTATCCGCCGCCCGATTTTTCAATATAGTGTTAAGTTGCGGTAAGGACGGCCTCGTGGATGATTTTCCGAAGCATCCTATTGCTTTGAAGCCTGCCTCCTGTTGGGAACCCTGGCCCTTGGGAGTTCGGGCCGGTGGGAGCCAAAGTGCTTTGATCCCAATCCGGGCGGACGTTTCCACGGTGAGGCCGAAGCATCCGAGACTGTATCCATCATTTGCGGCCTTGAAGCTGGAAGAATTCCGCTCCCATGGGAAACCCACAGAAGCTCACACAGTTATGGATTGGCTATGTCACCCAAAACGGCAGGCGTTATCCACGACCGCCAGGCCATTATTCAATCTAAATCCTAGAGGTGCGGCTATAATCAAAATCAAACCAGTCGTGGTTCGTATAAATAGCACCAATGTCTATACTTACAGAGATATCTTATCATAAGATCAAGGGCGTGTCACCTGGGGAAGGCTTCTTAAACTGGATCCGGTGACTCTGGGAGCTATTATACGTTTTATAAAGGAGCGGATGGCATCGCATCGCACTTGTGTCGACTATCATGATTTCCTGTGCCCCTCCAGGTGTTGACCTAGGTCCCTATGCGGGTGTCGAGCTCCTTTGCACATTTTTCACGATGGCATTATGGGGTGAGGGTACTTAGCTATTTGCCTTCTGCTTCTCACGAACAATCTCCAAGGGGTTACCTGCATGCAATCGTAAGTACTACCAGCTCGGTTTCAAAGTTTGCTAAAACCTTCAGGTTTCTCTATTTTTTCAAGTAAACACGGTCCCGCTTATCGTTGCCACCTGTGCTTACAAGTTACATATTTGAAGCAATCCCACCGACTCGAAATACATTAAATTTTTGGCAAGAGATTTCATGGTAATGGAATATTCTCTCATACTGATTGCGAACATTAGGTCGTCTGGCTATGGTACTAATTACGCTGCTCCATAATTCGTTCCACATCTCAGGTTTGGTCAGGATCATGGACACCGTTCATCAATGCCTACTTATATCCGGCAGTATGTTACCATGACATGCTCGTGCTTCAAGTCAAATTCTTATGCTCGATAGGCTACAAAGCAAATGTCAGTGGTCAGATATATTTGATCGACAACGTCAGAGCGTAAGTTACGCTCATCTGCTACGATTCATTCACCTCATCGAATATCAGCGAATACGTGGTATGCATTTCCCGTTACGGCAGTTCTGGAGCTGATCCCCTTGGAGATTGTGTTGTTGTTCACAGTACGTCTCGAACACTCTCCATAACGTGTTGACACAAATCAATTCGTAGTCCTTGGTCTCAGTTCCTACCCAGACGTTCTTTGGGTACAGAATATGGAGATGTGGGATTCCCATTTTTTAGATTGCGCCGATCTCACCCTTATTAGTCGCCGATAAAAATTGGATTATACCCGTCTTATTGGTATGTCCCGCGTGAGTGTTTGACGCCACTAAACCACGGTTCCCAGGCACCTGCGATTTTGTTTCAACTGGGTAAGTTGGATCAGTATTTTGCGGGCGATGGGTGCTCACAAAACCCATAGCGGAAGGCATAAGTACGGTTATTTATCTTGTTACAGTTCCAGACGGCTGATCCCTAGTGTCCAACAGTTCTCATCGATTTAAAGTTCGCTATTCCGTTCATATATATTTCAAAGACTGACCAGACGCAATTAGTCTCAGTGCAACGGTCGGGACGGAAATGACAGCTTCTACACGACAGGTATAACAAGTCCTTTTTTTGCCATGAATCATTTGTGTAACTCACTAAAGGCAATTCTTATTTCCAACTTTGCCGTCGGGGCCGCCGTTGATATACTGCTGTCCGCTGGGCTTTGCTTCCTTCTCTGGAGAAGTTACATGATTGATGGATCTTCAATCACCCAGTACGTTTCCCAGATTGTTGCTATAAGTGAATATTAATGAGCATTCAAGGACCAACTCCATGCTGCATCGACTCATCTTGTTCTCCATTAATACCGGAAGTTGGACCGCTCTCGTAGCGATTGCGACTATAACGATGGTGAGCTAGGGCGGTGGTTCACTATTTAAGCTAATTTTCTATCTCAGGTTGTTGTTTTCCCGGGCAATTTCATCTATGTCGGGTTTTACTTTGTGCTCTCCCCGATATATTGCAACAGTCTTCTTGCAAATCTCAATGCTCGCTCGTATCTGCGGGGGGCCGAGAAGACTCGAGCGATCCAATTATCTGGCCTCTCAGCCGCACCTCATGTACGTTCGTACATCCTACACCCGCCCAAGCTAACTTGAATCTTGGTCATTTAGAGCCCTCGCCCAGTTAGCTCCACCATGAGCAGTGATGCGACGTCGACTTTCCCAAAATCTATCGGGAGTCATGCATTGCGCCGGTCTCGTTCCAAGAGTCTTGGAGGGGAACTTGAGAGCCCTGTTTGACATTTTGGGACAGTGTTTTGATTCATAATTGGGTTTATTAGGCTTTACAGATTGTGTTGTAAACAGCATTCTCCGCCACTTCACCCGTAGAAGGTTGCATCACACACCGGTTGTCGCAGAGTTTAAATGCGGATTACACTTGGGTTTAATCGGTGAATAACAACTTGAAGTGGAAATTAAGGTTGGAAATCGACTAAAACTTCATGAGTAAATTTTCGATCCCACCATCGTTCAAACATAAAGTAGTAGCAAGAATTTAAATCACATTTACTCTTATAGATTAATCTGATATTCCACCCCGAATGATCCGTTCGTCACCACTTGAAGTTATAAATTAACTTGAGATTTGTTGTAAACTTGAAGTGTAAGGAGCATTTAAATATTATGTTTAAACCAAGGTAGAATTTGCATTTCAACTTGAAGTGTAATCCACAGTTTAATATTTTATTACACTTCAAGTTGCGCAAAAAATTAAACTAATTGCCCGATGATCGCCCGCCCCTCGCCCAATCATCGCCCAATCATTGCCTGGTCGTCGTCCGCTCCCCAGCCCAATCGTTGCCCGGCCGTCGCCCCGATGTGGTTTATTCCAGCACCGACCTACGTGCTCCCTAGATCCCTTAATGGTCCTTTAGTGAAGCGTAAAGACCCGTTGCATCAAATTTACCTGGGAAAAACGCTGAGAGAAATGGGTCGTGCAAAAACATCGCATTTGATGCGAGGGAGGCGAGTCAGAGGAGCGCCGGCGGGACCTACACGGGCCCCGTCACCCAGAGTGCAGTTGCGTTGTCGCGTTTGCGATTGCGCGTTTAGCATGGCTCTGCAGTTCCCGCAGTTCCCGCCTTCTCTTGAGCCCCAGTCACTTCAAGTGCAGTAGCGTTGTCGCATTTGCGTTGTTGTGTTTGCGTTGTCGTGTTTGCATTATCCTATTTGCGTTTGCTCTTGAGTTGTTAGCATAGCGCAGCCACTCCCACCCTTCACCAATTCTAACCACCGCCCCCGCCATTTCCGCGCTCTTAGACCGCTCTCCACCACAATCTCGTCCTCTACCCCCAATTTCGGATACTCCCAGCCGTTGTTCATCATTACTGCAACAATGCCTACCGATTTGCGATTCACCTGCCGCTCTCGCGACTATCCCGACGTTTTTAGCCACCCCACCACCCGCGCCGTTTGGGTCCTGCCGCTTCTCGCTCCTCCGACTACTTTTCACCATCCTCGGCATCATCCGTTATTCTCAATGGTGATAATCTGCCTTTACCCATATAATCCTCGAGGGCAGGATCGTCAGACAATCCGGGACGGTGTTTGAAATGCGGTCCGCCGTAATTTGGGAAGCCTGAGGGCACCAGAGGAGAACATCCGCTGGATCTTAATGTGAGTATTTCTTTAAATTTGAATCAAGATTTTGTCGCTCACATACTGAAGGGGCGGTTGGCATAAATCCCCCGGTTTCGAGCCGCATTGGACCGTCCGAGGGTTCCTCCTTGGACGAGGGATTCACACCATCCACGTTTACGAGGATGGGACATACGAGTTTTTCAACGGTGCTGGGAGAAAGTGGAGGGGTAAGCGCCTTAGTTTTAAGCGGTGGGGGGTAATATTTTAGACATATCTCTTGGATTTCTTGTTTCTTGCGTGTATTGAATCTTTGGGGAGTTATATACCGCGGATCTCGTATATAATGTATTAATTGTATGCATTACATTTGTGTGGGTGTTAATCTATATATTCTGTGGGAGTGATGTTAGTGGAATGAAATAGGAATGTGTGAGGTACTTGCTAATGGGGGATATGCCATTTTCGGGGCGTCAGTCCATATCTACATTCGCATCTATGGATATAGTCATTCCCCATTTCCGGGGCGGTCACTCCACTGGTATGGGCAGAAATTAACGTCTGCGCGCCATACTGGTAAGGGTGAGAGGGAATTGATCTGGCGTGGTGGGATGGGGGGTTCGCTGGGCAGCGTCCCTGCTGATTCTGGTCCGGTGTGATGAGCCCCCAGCTGGCCTGAGTTTATGGGGTTTGTGAGGCCATGTCAAGGCCTTGCATTACCGTTGTGGTACCTGCCAATGAATGGGCCAAAAGGGCGAAGGCTTCAAGCTTCATAGAGCCAAACAAAGACAACGAACACGAAGATGATGGGTATATGTAAGCAGACCCGCTGATCATGATCGGGCCCTGAGCGTAATCACGCACTAAATAGATCATACTCCACACTGTTCATCTGGGAGGGCGGCTGTGTTTCGGTCGCGAGAGTTTCTGTCCATGTCTGATTCGATTGTTCGCAGTCTACAAAAATATGTTCTCTCTACTGTGCTTCTGCATTATGGCTTTAGATCATTGTCTCGCGAGGTATACGTATGGATCGCGCGTTGAACTGCTAGGCCTTGGGATCGATCAATAATATGGGCGCCGGACAGATATAAATGTAACTTACTTTGGAGAGAGAAATGACGATTACATGTTCTGGGGTGTAGTCCCAACGCGCATAATGTGACATCACCCATTCTGGGTCTACTAGTTCCAAGTCGGTCGAAAGGGTTGAGGAATAGACTTTAGCGGGGAAGTCGGGGTATGAGCGGAAAGGGTCGATTACTTCACTGCCGCTTTGGCGTTGTCGCTGAACTGCATAGGCCACCTTGCCATTGCGGCTGAAAATATACTTGATGCTGCAGGGAACCACAGAGGTAGATCTTCTCCCGCAGGGGTGAAAATATATAAGGCTGTTTCCAAGGTGCGTGGAGGAGCTCGAATACACAACCCCGTCATGCCGAGTTCGAGCATGGCGGCGTATACCTTCCCCGTGCACCAAGCCTCGTAAGTCCTCCGGAACACTTTCAGGCGGGATATCAACACCATCGCGCTCGCAAGTGTCTTCCACGAACGCTTCGTCACCATTCCTGTAGGTATTTATTTCAGTATTATCACCTCCTCCAGAGGAATAGGACCGGTCGAATAATCATTTGATCTCCCGGATAGCCTGGGGACAGTCGGGTTGCGATAACCATCTACGGAGCTTTCCAGCCTTGATAAATGATTGCAACATGGTGGGTTCCAGTTGGCCTGCAGAATAGCCCGAGTAAATTAATTCTGCATAGGATTTTCCAGAGGCCTAGCTGCGTGAAATCACTTACCAAACTTATTGTTGGTCGGTAGGCGCTGCAATATTCCTATCAGGCGCTCAAATGGAAAGCACCACCACGAGTGGACTGGCCCGAAGAGCAAAAGGAAGTTGTAAATGTGAAGGGCCATATGGTGGTTAGTACGTTTGGTGACATCGGGGTGGGTATCGGAAAGATCTTCGATATAGCTGATCATGTATTTGTGGTATGCCATAGCGCGCGATTCGGTCATCGTTCACATGCATGCGAGATGAGCAGCTGTGAAAAGCGACATCATATGATCTAAAACTTTACGCAATCGAGCGCCGACTTCGTGGGTGGCATGAGTGGTTCCTTCCCCCCATCGAGTTACCAGCGCGATGGGAAGATATACATTAGCCATAATACGCCATTCGTCTGCTTTGAGCGTCCCAGCTTTCGCCTCTCCAAAGTTGTAAGGATAAGTTCTGGCATTCCGTATTTGAGAGGTTGTTCGTGGTTAGCCATCAGTGGCTGGAGTTGTCGCTGAGTATAATCGTGTCACGGTTAGGCCTAGGATGGATTGGATAAGATCAACTTACCCAATCGACGAGCGCGGTTGCCGCTTGGCATTTTTTGACTCTCCGCACATTTGGTAGGTGGCCCACATCCTTCCAAACAAACACTAATGCTTTGAGGTTTTTTCCATGCAATGTCTTGTACAGCTTGGCCAGATGTTCCTGTGTAGAGACCCCTTGCTCGACGGGTGCTGTTAGCAAATGGTGAATTTTTAAGATTTGTTTCATTTCCTTGTCAGTGAGATTGCCAGGATTATTGTCGAGGTCCGCAACTTTGAATGGCCATTGGAAAGCTGGGATTATATCGACAGTTTCATGCGCGGCTATCATGGTTAGGCCCAGAACATTCCGAGAGTGGTGTTGGACAAGACCCTCCAGAATACAATGCATCGAATCAACCACCAGCTGTCGTGATGGATTCCAATACGGTAAAATCCAAAGCTCGGACCAGCGAATCCCGTGTTCAGAAAATATCTTTTCCTGCTCTTCCAATGTGGTCGCATCGCGCGACCGTTCTGCGTAATGGCGGCGTAAACTGTTGTCAGGTGGCCTCCAGTCGGGGTGGTCAACATCCGTCCGCCCTCGGGTAGAGAGATGTTTGCACTGACATACGCTACAGTAAATGTGTGATCCGTGAGACGCCAATTGTGATGCTTTGCGGGCCGCTGGGAGGTCACAAACACCAGCAACCACAGCACTGCGGGTTGTGCGACCACTAGGAGCCAGCGTGGTACGAGAGATATGGATGCCGCGCCGCCACGAAATTTCCAGGTCAGTCATAAGTGGCCGAATATAGTGGTTGAGTTCCTGACCATGTGGTTCAACCGGGCCAGGAATAATCCCTGCGAGATACATGTTCTCCGGTTTATACCGTTGATCAACCGGGATATTCAAGCATGCCATGGAGATAATACCGCAGGACGTGGAGGGCCCGCAGATGCTCATGCCTTCGGGGTTAAAAAAATCGATGTTCAAGGTGAAAATATAGCGGCCTTCATCACCACGGTCCAGAAACAACCGTTCACCATCCGGCCCCTTGAATTTTTTTCAAAAAGTCTGTGTCGAAGGGGGTTTTAATGAACGTGGGACTTGGTTGATTACAAGACTCCATGAAATCGTCGCAGGTTTGGTCCATTGTCATTTCAAGGTCACTGCGAGAGAGGAGACCGGCAAGGTAATCGTGGAAACTATGATAGACAAAGGTCTTTATAGGCGCGCCAGGTAATATATTCCCATTGGGCCCGGATTGACACAGCGGCTCATTGCAAGGTCCTGCCGCCCCACTGGACTTCGGAAGCTTACGGACGTTGGTGCATTTCGCTGGATATGTAGCGGTCGCCGGACCGTTTTTGAATTGTGGCTCATATGTGCAGTGACATTTAGGACAGACTGCGTAAACAGTGACCTGGCCATCAAGACGAAACTTGGATAAGGCTGAGGTGATGGTGGACGGGAATTCGTTAAAAATATTCTTTTCCGCTGGCGTCATGCCGTGGCCTTTGGCTTTATATCGGCGCTGGAAAGCAAGACCCACAATATAGGAAATGACACCCATGATAAAATCGCCTCCTCGCCGGCTGACTCCCATGATGATGGAGCAAACGACAGCAAGAAAAATTGAGCACTGAGTAATTTCATCAAAATGATTAATTGGAAGATGGTAATGGTTTTCTGCGATGGTGTTCAGTTCAGATCGGGTTATAGTTAGACCAGGATTAATGTAAATACCTGCTTGAAACATGAATGGGCCGCTTTCAGTATGAGGAACGAGCAACCGTAGCTCAGCGACACGCTCATCCAATTGAACCAGCCGTTCAGAAACCTTTTCCTTGCAGTCCTGAATTGATTGGGTATTCTGCGTTATCTTGTTGACCGCTAAATGAAGGTTTGATAAACTGCTTTCCAATGCGGATAGCGCTTCATGAAGTCCTTCCGCAGATGCCGAC